>JAJEJO010003678.1:0-30340 GCA_020662805.1 Glaucomys volans
AAGCCCTTTGAGTATAAACCGAGAAGTGGGATAGCTGAGTCAAATGGTGGTTTCATTCCAAATTTTCTGAGGAATCTCCATACTGCTTTCCAGAGTGGTTGCACCAATTTGCAGTCCCACCAACAATGCGTGAGTGTACCCTTCTCCCCACATCCTTGCCAACACTTATTGTTGCTTGTGTTTTTGACAATTGCCATTCTGACAGGAGTGAGATGAAATCTCAGTGTGCCTTTTTTTATTATTAATTTTAGTTGTAGATGGACACAATGCCTTTATTTATTTAGTCTTATGTGGTGCTGAGAATCAAACCCAGTGCTTCACACGTGCTAGGCAAGCACTCTACCACTGAACCACAACCCTAGCCCTCAGTGTAGTTTTTTTTTTCCAATACCTTTGCTTTATTTGTTCATTTTTATGTGTTGCTGAGGATCAAACCCAGCGCCTTACATGTGCTAGCCAAGTGTGCTACCACTGAGCCACAACCCCAACCCCCTCAGTGTAGTTTTAATTTGCGTTTCTCTAATTGCTAGAGATGTTGAACATTTTTGTAAATATTTGTTGGCTGTTCATATTTCTTCTTTTGAGAAATGTCTGTTTAGTTCCTTTGCCCATTTATTGATTGGGATATTTGTTTTTTGGTGGTGTTGAGTTTTTTGAGTTCTTTGTATATCCTGGATATTAATACCCTATCTGTGGGGCAGTTGGCAAAGATTTTTCTCCCATTCTGTAGGCTGTCTCTTCATACTCTTGATTGTTTTCTTTACTGTGGAGAAACTTTTTAATTTAATGATTTCCCATTTATTGATTTTTTTATTTTACGTCTTGCGCTTTCCAAGAAGCAACACCCCAATAGGAACAGGCGCACCTAGAACCTAGAATGGTTTCTAATACCATTTTCTAATAATCAGGACTCCTTGGAGAAATTACTGATTCTAGAGCTGGAATAGGGAATAGAGGAGATAAACCTGCACTATTTTATAATTCCAGAAGGTAAGGAAGTGCTAAAACCAACGACAACAAAATAATATGGAATGCCAAAGGAGAACAGGAGCTAACCAAAGAGCTCTCAGTGGCTAAAACTGGAACAATTTGAGCAACAAAATAAATAAGGTGGTGTTGGATTATAACCCCAAATATAAAATAAATACCCATGAGACCATACCCATATGTGCAAATGTTTAAATGAATGAGTGAATGAACGGAGATAATAACCAAATCTCCTAATAGAATAATTTCAAATAACTTATGTAGATAAATGTCCTCTCAAGAAAGGATAGCATAATGGGTTGAGGATATATCTCAGTTGGTAGAGTGCTTGCCTTGCAAGCACAAAGCCCTGGGTTCAATCCCCAGCACCGCAAACAAAAAACAAAAACAAAAACAAAACAAAGAAAGGATAGCATACTTCCCCATCCTGTTAGCATAGGCTGCTTCTTTTCAAAAAGTAGACTGTGGGAAAAGTTGAAAAGAGTAACTTTATAGTGGAGAAGCCCAATGAACACTACCTCAGTTGTGTAGACAAGTTTCACATCATCAGTGATAAGACATGTTGATAACATGGACCCTTTGTATCAAATGGTGAGAATGGCACCTTACTTCCCTGCCCCTGGAAATCCTAGCCTAGTTCTAACTATGAGAAAACACCAAACAATGCCAAGGGAGGGTTGTTTTACATCACCCTTGACTAGTACTTCTCAAGGCTATCTTGGTGGAACCCACCTAATGCCAGCTAGCCAGGAGGCTAAGGCAGGAGGAGTGCAAGTTCCAGGACAGCCTTGGAAATTTAGCAAGACTTTATCTCAAAATAAAATTTTAAAAGGGCTGGGGATGTAGCTCAGTGGTAGAGCACTTGTTTAGCATGTGCAAGGCCCTGGTTCAATCCTTAGTAACACACATACACACACACACACACACACACACACACACACACACACACACACACTATGTGTGATCCCTAGTGGGATCCTAGGGCAGAAAATGAACCTTGAGTAAAACCTAAGGAAATCTGAATAAAATAGGAATTTCAGTATGAATTATCCTAATGTAAGATGCTAACAATAGGGAAATGATGTGGAATATAAGAGAAGTCTCTACTGTGTTCCAATTTTTCTATAAATCTAAAATTATTCTAAAACCAAAAGTTGATTTTTAAAAAGTTCTCAGAAAGGAGAGGAGGCGACTAGCTTTGCTTCTGATTTGTTTTTATATTATTTGGTCCTCTACTAGAGAGAAAACCAACTTGGCACCTAATTCTATTTTATAAGATTGGTCCCTGCAGGAAAAGGGTACCCCTTTACAGCCAGA
The DNA here is from genome assembly GCA_020662805.1 of Glaucomys volans. NCBI lineage: Eukaryota > Metazoa > Chordata > Mammalia > Rodentia > Sciuridae > Glaucomys > Glaucomys volans. The sequence goes on from JAJEJO010003678.1 coordinate 2,305, forward strand.
TGGAGTATTTTCAGGTCCCCTGGGTACAACACTGCTGATTTTCCCTGCTTGTCGCCCTTCCCTGGCTTGTTAGCATTCTGTTGCCTTTGATGGGTAAATTGGCTACCTTCCTGGATATGGCAGGTTGCTAACTCTCTCAGGCCAATTCACAGCCTGAAGATTTCCTCAGCTAAATGGAGGAGAAATGTTGATGGTCTCCTTGCCAGTCCCTGTTTTGAGTCTCACTGATGCTTCCAAAACATTAAAGGGACAGAGCCTCATTCAAAGAGTCTCTGATTTTGAAAGAGCAATCTCTCATAGTCACTTCTGGGTGTGTTCCCCTTCACAAGGATTTTCACTTCTCTGAGAATATCTCGTCTTTTCTGTCTGCTGGGCCTAGAAATGGGCACATGTGTCATTTCCTTCATATGTGATCCTTTCTTCCTGGCTATCCTGGATTGAGTGGATCCCTGATTTTCCCTGGGGAGACTGTCCTCCCTGGATTTCTTCATGTTTAAGGATGCTCTACTGCTAGATTTTTTTCAGTTACAAGAGCCAGTATGAATTCCTTTTGCTGAGGCCAGTAATTTCTGGGCATGATGGGTCAGTCAGGACTGTCTGACTTTCTTTCTTTCTTTTCAGTACTGGGGATTGAACCCAAAGGTACCCAAAAGAACCACTGAGCCACACCCCAGCCCTTTCTTATAAATCTTGTTTTGAGAAAGGGTCTCACTAAGTTGACAAGTTTGGCCTCCAACTTGTGATCCTCCTGTCTCAGTTACTGAGTTTCTGGGATGACAGGTCTGCACCATTGCACCTAGCCAGGACCCTTTCTTAAGAATTTTGAATTGGAGGCTGGGAATGTGGTGTAGTGGTAAAGTGCTTTCCTAGCATGAGCAAGGCCCTGGGTTCAATCCCCAGCACTGACCGAAAAACAAAAACAAAAAAAAATTGAGTCGGACCTGAGATTTAGATCTCAGAACTGAACTGGTCTCTTGAGTTGAGATGAAAACCTCGGGACCTTGTGGCACAATTATCTTTAGCTATGTTAGTTTCCTGATGCTTGTAGCAAAAAAAAATTCATATTGATTTAGAGCAAATATGTTTCTAGTAAGTACAGAAGACCGTAAGAAAGGAAACTAAAATATTATAACACTGGGCCAAGTTTGTGCTAGATAATTTGTGTTCATTATCCTGAGAATATTTGCATCTTCTAAAATAAAAATTTCTCCAATAATATGATCATGGGATCTGTACCCTTGTCAAAATCTTGATGTTGCTTCAAGTCTTAAATACCAGTGCTTCCACCAAATGCACTGATAGAGCGTGGGCTCTGCCTTTCTCACTCTAAATGACTTCTATGTTGTTTATGGTCATGGCGGGCCTTAGTTTTGGCTCCTAATGTCCATTGGTCGTCCTGGCACCCAAATCCCTGATTTTCCTTGGGGAAGCTGTCTTTCATGAACTTAGTCAGGTTTAAAGATGATCGACCCTTAGACTTTATCAGTTACATGACCAATAAATATTCCCTTTGCTGAAGCCAGTTTGGGCACGATTCCTACCTATTTCAATTGAAGAACTGTTTAATGTACTTAGTAGAAAGCACATGTCGATCTTATCAACGGCCTCACTTATTTCCTTTGTAAATGCTTTGATTCAGTTCCAAGGCTTCCCCTATTTCTCTACTCTCCCCCCGCCGTGTGTGTGTGTGTGTGTGTGTGTGTGTGTGTGTGTGTATCTTTCAGCAGGGCCTTGATTTAAAAACACACACCAGCCAAAGAGGTGGGGCAGGCCTGTAATCCCAGACACTCGGGGAGGCTGAGGCAGGAGGATCTCAAGTTCAAAGCCAGCTTTGGCAATTTAGCAAGGCCCTAAGCAACTTAGTGAGACCCTATAGCTCAAAATAAAAAAATGAAAAAGGACTGGGGATGTCTTAGAGGTTAAGTGCCCCCAGGGTTCAACCTCTGGAACCAATAAATAAATGAATAAATAAAAATTAAAAAAATAAAAAACACATCATTTAAGAGAAAAAAAGAAAAAGACTGGGTTTTTTTTTTCAGGCTTGGTTAACGAAAGGTGTTTTGAGTGTTTGGTTGAAAATCTTTGTTGTCAATTTTTGTCTCTTTCCTCAGAGCAGGAAGTGCTGCTAAAGGTACATTAAGGCATGATCTTGTCATGGGATCAAAACAATAACCCACATTTTCAGAGAAAATGTAGCTTATGGTGCACTTCCATATGTGTTAACTAATTTAGTCCTTAATGAGTCAAGGGGGTGTTGTCTTTATTGCTATGATGAAAAAACAGATTAGGAGAAGTGAAGGACTTATCCATAGATCCATGATAATGGCAGAGAGTTACAGGAAAGTGTGTCCAAGGTGCCTGATGCCTTTTGTGTTTTAACCAACATTGGACATATCATATTACATTGGCATTTTCTATATGTAGAAACCAAGACAAAACATCAAAGAACATGCCCAAGATCATATTATAGGCATGTTCTGTGTCCATATTTGCTAGTCAGAAAAGCCAAAGTTTGAATTCTTGTGACCCAAGTTGAATGAGTTAAAATATATATATATGTATATATATATACATATATATATATATTAATTGTAGATGGACACGATACCTTTATTTATTTATTTTATGAGGTCTGAGGATCGAACCCAGTGCCTCACGTGTGCAAGGCAAGCACTCCACCACTGAGCTACAACCCCTGCCCTCTGATGAGTTTTATATTTATCATTAAACATAGTGATGTGGCAAAACCCAATGACTGGAAACAAAACTGAACTTAACAAAATGAAATCATAAAAGTGGAATCTGGAAGCATTATTTTTTCTTAGCACCCCAATAACAATGCATAATGATTTATTTTGGAATACTTAGTTCTTTTTGCTTCCCAGTTCTTAAAAGTCAGTTAAGGGGCCAAGTGTGGAGCTCAGAGGTAGAGCATCTGTTTAGTATGCACAAGGCCCTGAATTCAATCCCAAGCACCATACACACAGTCAATTAATGCATTTGTTAGACATATTGGGGTGCCACAAGAAATCAGACATGTGCTGAAAAGTTATTTGGAAAGGCACATTTTACTTCTGTAGAAGAGTGTGCCAATAACCAGAGTTAGACAAGCAAGCACACTTGGGCAGGCACTCAGCCTATTTTTATCCCTAATGCAGCACTGGCCCTTGTTCTGATAGAAGGAACTCAGGGTTACAATCTACTAGATTGGCTAATTTAAAATTGGGGTGAGAAAGGGAAAGGGCTGTAGTTCTTATTGGCTTATTGAGGACACCATACACATTATGACTGGAAGACAGAGAACAAAGGGAGATAATAGGTGGGGGTTGTGATGAAAGTATCCGTCAGCATTTCTGCCCATGTGTGGACATATGTTATACATGTAGGGGAACTCAAAATGGCTGTATTTTAGCCATATGGTTTTTTTTCTGTAATTTTTTAATTTGTTCTTTTAGTTATACATGACAGTAGAATGCATTTATGCATTTTTGATAAATCATACATAAATAGAATATAATTTCTCATTTTTCTGATTGTACATATTGTAGGATCACATCAGTCATGCAGTCATATATGCACATGAGGTAATAACGTCTGTTTCACTCTACTATCCTTCCTACCTCCATATCCCTTCTCCTCTCTTCACTCCCCTCTATCTAATCCAAAGTAACTCTAATCTTCCCTGGTGAATCCCCTGCCCCTTACTGTGAATTAGCTTCCACATATCAGAGAAAACATTTGGCCTTTGTTTTTTGAGGTTTGGCTTATTTCACTTAGCATGATATTCTCCAACTCCATCCATTTACTAGCAAATGCCATAATTTCATTCTTCTTTAAAGCTGAGTAATATTCCACCATTTGACCCAGCTATCTCACTCCTCAGTTTATAACCAAAGGACTTAAAATCAGTCATATGGTTTTGTAACATAACATGGCTTCATCTAACCACACTCTTTGAAATCTAAGTTTTAGGTTAGAGTAAATGGATTTTTGTTACATATTTGTTACATAATGAAAGATTTAACTGTTACAGAAAAGAGAACATTAATCTTACACATTGTATCTTTCAATTTTGACATCTTTAATTTTAAATCATTTAGCATGGAATTATTATTCAGAAATAGTATTTCATGAATAGCATTCTATATATGCATATATATAAAAATATAATTGCATATTTCAAAGAATAAAAATATATTCTTAAAAGGTTAACTGTATCATAAGTGAGGCTGAAAGAAAGGTGTGTGTGTGTGTGCGTGTGTGTGCACGTGCATGTGTGTGAATCTGTGTAGTTTTACATTTTACTGATGGGCACTTGCCTTTAAGGAGGAGATCTGGGTTTTTAGGGACTTTTTTTTTTTTAATATTGGGGCTTTAACCCAGGGGCACTCAACCACTGAGTTACATCCTCAGTCCTTTTTTGTTTTGGAACAGGATCTCACTAAGTTGGACAGGGTGACTTTGAACTTGAGATTCTCCTGTCTCAGCTACCTGAGTGGGATTAAAGATGGGCACCACCATACCCAACTTTAGTGATTTTTTTAAAAGTTAGTGTTATAAATGATACCTTGTGGTTAAAGCAATTTGACTTATAGTATTGACATCTCCAAAGAATGATTTGCTGTCTTCAGTCAAGTGTTTACTACTGTTTTTGTGCTATGGTTCTCCTTTTCCCATGAAAATCATGAAGCTATAATGATATTAATTTTCATACATTAACACAAGAAAAACAATTAATCACAAAAATCCATTTTGTCTTACATGAGAACTTCACTGCCCCAGAATAGTGGTTGTTTGCTAAATTGGCAGCTCCTTAGATCATCCATGGTATTTTCCAAATCCTGACCTAAGTAATAGAGGTCAGGGTGCAGGGAAACAAGACAGCCAGGGCTGAGCTCAGAATGAGGCTGGAAAGTCAACCAATGAACTGGAAGTGGAAACAAAGTAGGAGACCAACAGGAGCTGGGGTATCAGAACTGAGAGAGCACAGTTTGCTTGAAAGCTGAATGAAGGAGGACCGCCTTCCCTGACGTGCAGAGTCCAGAAGGACTCCCTTTCTTAGAAGATGAAAAGTTGGTATACAGCATGGGTTATGACAATTTTTTTTTTTTTTTTTTTTGCAGTCCTGGGGATTGAACACAGGGCTTTGTGCTTGCGAGGTAAGCACGCTACTAACTGAGCGGATATCCCTGGCCCACAATTTTTTTTTTTTTTTGATAGTGAAATTTTTTCTAAGTACAAAGAAGAAAACCTTGGTTTTTCTACTTTGAAAAGCATTTTATTGCTGGGTGCGGTCACACACTCCTGTCATCTCAGCAGCTTGTGAGGCTGAGGCAGGAGGATCACTATTCAAAGCCAGCCTCAGCAAAAGAGCAAGGCGCTAAGAAACTCAGTGAGATCTTGTTTCTAAATAAAATACAAAATAGGGCTGGGGATGTTGCTTAGTGTTTGAGTGTCCCTGAGTTCATTCCCTGATATAACCCCCCCAAATTTTTACTTTGGAAAATTTAAAACAGTAGAGAGAAGAGAATGATAAATCCCCATGTGCAGACACATTGCTTCAATTGCCACAACTATGCCAATCTTCTTTCCTTTCTCCTCCCTCTACTTACTCTTCCGTTTTCTTGCTGTAGTATTCTTATGTACACCCCAGATATCAGGCATTTCATGTTCTTCATTGATGCATCTCTAACTGGTACTCCAGGAAGCATCTCCAATTGATAAGTAGATTGAAAATTAACAATAATATTTAATGTTATGTCATACCAGGTTTCTATTAAAATTCTGTGATTGTCTTAAAAGTGTTGATTTGGAAGAGTCCAAATAAGATTCACATGTTGATTTTGGTTATTCTATTGCCTTTCTTTTTTTCCATAGTTATCCCCATGCACAGCTCCCCTTTTTCTATGTCTTTGATTTATTGGAAAAATGGGGTCATTTGCCCTAGAGAGCAATGTCCCATATTCTGGATCATGTCACTTAACTTGTTTCTTCATCTCTTGTATTTCATTTAAATAGGAACTTGACTGAATTCCCATTAATTTCTAAGGGAATTCTATGTTGTAGGAGGTGTTATAAGTAAAATATTTACAACCCATGGGCCAGATCTGGTCAATTGACATGGTTTTGTTTGGCTCATATGGTTTCTTATGTTTCATTTGGCCTGTAGAGTTAAAAAAGAGAATGTTGTACATCTAAAAGGCACCAATTAGTGCTGGGCGCGGTGGCGCATGCCTGTAATCCCAGCACTTGGGAGGCTGAGGCAGGAGGATCGTGAGTTCAAAGCCAGCCTCAGCAACTTAGTGAGGCCCTAAGCAACTCAGTGAGACCCTGTCTCTAAATAAAATACAAAATAGGGCTGGGGATGTGGCTCAGTGGCCAAGAGTCCCTGAGTTCAATCCCTGGTTCTAAAAAAAAAAAAAAAGGCACCAATTAAGAAAAACAATAAATAAAGAGAAGGAAGACAAGTAGAGTAGAGAAAGTGGACCACAGAGAGGGAGGGAAAGAGGAAATACTAGGGACCAAAATGGAAAAAATTATATTCCATGCATGTATGATTATGTCAAAATGAACCCCACTTTATATTGTATTAATGTATTATTGTTGTAACTCATAACAATAATAATATTTTTATTAAACATTAAACATTAAAATAATAAGTAAAATGTTGAATTCATTTCTTAATGAAAAAAACATCAAAATAATAAGTAAAATGTTGAATTCATTTCTTAATCTTCGTTCAGGCAGGAAGCAGATACCATTTTCACACTAACTCTTTATATGAGTTTGAACAGAGATAAGGGAAAACAGCGAAGGACAAAATACTCTGAAGCCTTTATAACCCCATGCTGGGACAGGTCCAGGCAGAAGCCCTTGGTGGGGAGTGGTAGCCATGGCCAGCTCCACCAACCCAATACCTACAGAAAGGAAGACAGAGAAAGAAAACTCCTTTTTGGTATCCTTTCCCCCATCATGAACCACCTGTTGTTGACTCCCACTGGGTAAACATTTGGCAACACGTACACACTGGAAGATTTTAATGTAAACTTTGGGATTTCCAGCTTGTCTCATCATATGGGATGACTGGGCAGCACTGAGTCCTCATGTTGACAACTGGTCTGTGCTGAGCTTTGACTGCTCCATACCAGGACACAGGAATGGTGCTCTGGATCTCAGATAACTCCCAGGAAGAAAAGGGGCAGCGAAGGGTGGGGAGGCTAGAACTGGACTGAGGACTTACCCAGAAGATGTTCGGATGTTAATCCAGAAGGGGTTGCAAAATTTGCTTTGAATTGGCTAGATTACCTTTTCTGTTTTAGAATAAATTGAAGTTCATGAGAACTTAACATGATTAAAGAAAAATAAGGAAAATAAGGAATCAAAATTCTTGTATACTTGAGTATGGGCTTAATACAATGTCTGAAAAAGAATATAGAAAATATTAGAGATATGAAGAATACATGTCTTGGCCAGTTGCTGAATGGCTTTGGGGTTAAATGGGATATTCTACTGAAGATAAAATTATATTTCAGGATGAACTTCTAGCCTACAAGAATAAATCTGAAAGTATTTACTTAAAAGCAATTATTATGAAAAATTTATTCATAAAAATATTAGTAATTTAAAGAAAAATTTTGATAATACAGTGTAGAAATGAACATTTCTTAGCACTTCCAGCTCCTAGGTTGTTACAAAGGTTATTATTCTGCACATCACTGACCCTGAATGTATAGGGCCACTATGTTCAGTTAAACAGGTTATATGCTGCACGACTCTAGGTAATGCCATGTGGGGTCTGTAGATGGATGTTTTTTTCTCTGTTGCTTTCTTCCTTTCTTTATATTACTCTTACTTCTGAAATAAAGTTAATTAATCATGGATATTGTTGCATATAATTTAAAAACATTCTTCCTTGTGAAATATTGAAGCGTAAAGGTAGTATTCTGCTTCTGGTGTCTCCCCTAAGATGAGAAGCAGTCACAAATGAGAATTTTCATTGCCAAAATGCATAAGATTAAATACAAGGACAAAGGCTTTAAAAGTGTAATGACTTAAGGTTATTTTGTGTAGCTATAAATGAAAGAGTACCCATTTTACCAATATTAAAACTATGGTATAATCTAATCTTGAATATTCTGTATTTTGTTATCTAAATTTTTATAAGATTTATTGGCTCAGAAGTATATAATACTACTCCTAAATGTTCTCAGCTAGTGCACTCTTTTAATATTCTCCCCACCCCCAGTACTGAGGATTAAATCCAGAGCCTTATGCAAGCTAGGCAAATGCTGTGCCGCTGAGCTATATTCCTAACCTTTTTACAAAATGTTCACTTTGAGACAGAGTCACACTAGGTTTTTTAGGCTAGTCTCAACTTTGACATCCTTCTGTGTCAGTCTACCAAGCAACTGAGATTACAGGTGTGACTACCATGCCCAGACTCTCTTAATACTTTTAAGTATTAATCAATTTTCCTATTCATCTAATTACTTGAAAATTCTTTCATGCTTTTGTTCACAATTTTAGTAGCTTTAGAAGTTAGCATTAATTATCACAGCATGTTAATTCACTATGACAAATATGTATTTATTTCAACTAATACAATTTCAATGTATAAAGTGTATAAAGGTACTGCCTACTTCAAGTTGCATGTAGAATGAAAGTGAATTATTTAGAAAGTCACAAAAAACTTGAATGGCAGGTCTTATTGTCATAACTGAAACGGTTATGCTGATCTTGTGTGATGGTAGCTTACCTGAATATGTGATCACTGGTCGTGGACAAGTTTGAGAATACAAGAAATGAGCTGAGGGCAGCATTGCTTGCCTTTACATAATCCCAGAGACTCTGGAGGGTGAGGCAGGAAGATCACAAATTGAAAATTCAAGGCTACCCTGGGCTGCCTTGCTGGGGTGGGGCTACGAATGTGACTCACTTAAGTCCTCTCTACCCTGCCAAACACAAGTGAATATAAGAAAAGATGAGTCAACTGATCAAGGTCAGGAAATTGTCATGAGCTTCTAGTTCCCGAAGAGAGAGAGAGAAAGGAGAATGTGTGTCCATCTCTGACCCAAGTAGAACAGGGAGGCTCATCGCCTAATCCAACAGCTGGGGAATGTTGGGCAGCTTGAAGGTACCAAGAATGTGGGTAGAAAGCAAGAGGCAGGAGTAAGGAGAACACTGAGCAGGAGACAGAGATAGAACTCAGAAGGAAAGCTCCTGTTTCCTAAATAAATGCTTTCACTCTGTCCCTTCCCACTGCCACTGCCTTGGGTCCTGCTCTCCTCATCTCTTTCCTGGACTATCACACAAGATTAGAGACAAGATTCTTTTTTCTTTTTTTGCGGTGCTGGGGATTGAACCCAGGGCCTTGTGCTTGTGAGGCAATCACTCTATCAACTGAGCTATATCCCCAGCCCAAGATTCTTTTTTAAAAAAAATATTTTTAGCTATAGATGAACACAATACCTTTATTTTACTTACTTATTTTTATGTGGTATCTCACATGTGCTAGGCGGGCACTCTGCCACTGAGTCACAATCCCAGCCCTGAGATGAGATTCTTAAACCTGTGATAGAGACTAGAGACAGCACATAAAGCAAAGGTCTCAAGTCAAAATGACTCTTGAATATTTCCCACAAAACACAGCATATGTGGTTTTATGTAGACCAACTAAATTGACGTGCATGAAAGTTTGAGAATCACTGAGCTTACATAAAAGAAGGAAGAAAAACAAAGTCCATGTGCCTGAGCAGTCAGCCTGGGCTATCATTTAGATGATTATCAGTCGTTGATGGTAGATGGTGGGGAATTCCAAAGTGTTTACTTGGTATCATTAATGTTAAGACTACATTTAACACATGCTGAGATATTTCCCTTTTCTGTTGTAACAATTTAAGGAGTCACACCCTCTAAAGGATTCAGTTCCACAATCTGGAAGTAAATTCAACTAAGGTTACTGGTTCTCTCAATTGTCTCAAATTTTCTTTCTAGAATGCAAATCTGATTACATCAAATTCCTGTATAAAATTCTTCCACCGACAGTTGCTGATCTTTGATTTCATTGCCAGTAATTACAGGGGACAACAGATAGGTCAAAAGGCCACCTCTACTCCCATTGGTGACATTCCACAGCCTATCTTCCCTCACATACAAACATGTGAGCCAGAGGAGCTCTATTGTTAAACCTGATTTTGGGTCACCATTAGATTACTTTGATTAAGCCATGTGGGCAGGGTCAACTGATAGTTTCAGACTCCACCTCCATAGATGACAGGATCCAGGACCACTCAGACTTTGAAAGACATATATGATTTTGCATCAGTCAGACTGAAACTTGGGTGTGCTAATGTGTTTGTATACTTACAAGGAAAGTGGAAGTGTGCACATTTGGGAGCTGCTGTTGATGGTGTCAGGCGCAGCAAGTCTTTTCCAAATCTGGCCCCTGTCAACTTTCCAGTGTTATCCACTGCCCTTACCCATGCATACTATTTACTCTCACCACATTGAGCAGCTTGTGTCCTAAATAACAGGTCCCTTCCTTCACACATTTGAGTTGGCGCTTCCTACCTGTGCTTCCTCTCCTCAGATCTGCTTTCCAGAGCTTTGCTTTGATGATCTGTTCAACTGACTTCTTGACAAATTATTCTTTCTTCATTTACGGCCCATCTCTACAGCAGTTTCTTCTTTTGACATCTCACTGATGTCAACTATCACTTTTATGAACTGTAATTTAATTAACTATTAATAGGAAGGAAGGATGATAGAAAGGAAAGAGGGGTAAGAAGAGGGAAATGGGACAGAAGGTAGAAGGAAGGAGAAAAGGAAATAAGGGAGGAAGAATTGGGAGGGAAAGACTGTTATAAAAGTACTCTGAGAGTCAGACTTCTCTAAAATGCTTAAAGTTAGAGAATCAAGATCATTTCCTAAGTTCTATCTCCTCACTGTTCAGGAATCTATTGAATCTCCTCTGGAACTTCTGAAATCCTGCACAGGATTACCAAACCTGACCTGAGGTTTTTCCCCAACTTATTCCCACGCCCAGTCAGGTTACAAATTCATCTTTCTTTTCTAATGAAAATCTTGACTCTGTGAACATCTACCCTGGTCTTATCATGATCAGCACTTTCAGCTCTACCCTGCCCCAAGTTGCATCACGAAGCATTTTACATTTTAAATTATGAAAGACACTTGCTCCAGTCTCTTCTCTTCCTCTCCAGGAAGAGTCAACAAGAGGGTTTCTTTGGCAGAGCAATTCATTTATTTATGAATCCAAGCATTCCCTCATCCATTCGCTCACTCAGCAATCATTTGCTGAGTTTACTAAATGGAAGGGGCTTGTCAGGAGCTGCATAATCTACTTAGGCTACAGATATGAATCATTCTTTGAATCTTCCTTACACAGACTTCTTTTTGCCCTCTTCCTCTCACCAAAACCCATGTAACTGTTTCTTATCTTGTTTCCTTTGCTGGTCTTTATCTTATTCTCTTGTGATAATTTCTGAAAGACTTACTGAAGACATTTTTTTCACCACTGTTCTTATTATGCAGACTGCCTGGGATGAAATCCTGGCTTCACTTCTTATTGCAATGTGATCTTAGCAAAGTCATTTGACCACTCTTTACCTCAGTTTCTTCCTTTCTAAAATGGCGATAACAAGAGTCCTAATCTCAGGGGTTACCATGCCGATCAAGCGATTAGCATTCGAAGTGTGTATGTGCTAATGGTGGCAAGGAGACAGGCCAATTGCTCATATAGACTCATAGGACCCCAAATAATCATGCTTACAAATCTTTATATTGCAATAGAAGGACACAAGAGAACAACAACATTAAAGGAAAGATATGCATTACAACCCAAAGCTTCCTTGCACTACAGATCTGGAGAGGCCACGTGGGCGCTCAGCTGTCCCTCTCTAAGAGCTGAGGCAGGATGTACTTTCATTCTCAGATCAGGAACCATTAACATGTGCAAGGATTACCTTGGGACCAAGGAAAGCCAATGGAGTCTTGGCCAGGGTTTCCTATCCCTTCCTTGTCAGTAAAGTCTGTTTTTCTGTTTTTGCTATTAAGCATCTCAACATCAAAGCTTTCTTGTGGGGGTGAGGGTGGATATTTCACCAAGATTAGGTACAAATCATCCATCTCCCTATTATCACTAAATAGTGCTGACAGTTGGTCCACAGTGCCTCTGAACTCTGAGACCCATGATTACAAAGCAACGCTTTCAACCATGCCTTGAGAAGTTAGCATTATGCATTTTAGTAAAACAAGCCAGGCAAATGCCATATGGAGAACTTCACCCTCACAGCATAGTCTAGCATGTGGAATATCCTCAGCAAATATTAGATATCACCATTATTGTCATTATTAATATTATGATCTCATTTTTAGGTTTAACTTTATGAAATTACTGTTTCTGTATGTAAAAAATGGCTACTATCAGCAACATCAGTCATTTTTAATACTGATACATTTAGTATTTTCACTGTTGTGAACAAAGCCTGAATTGCTTGATTTCTTTTCTGTCCTGCCCCATAGGAAGGGATCTTCTTGTGCCTACTCGGTATAAACCTACCAGGTTTTAAGTAGAAAGTGTTTTTCCTTGTAAAGTATCCAGGGGTACCTAGAACTCTCTCATAACACTGACCTTGAAAAAGCAGAATGAACAAATACCTACTATACAAATGATATGTACAAAATCAAGAATAATTAGAATTCTGAGGTCTCATCGAGAAACCCAGTATTACAGATGAGGCACCCAAGGTTCAAGTGGATTACCAAGAGGAACTTGGGGTTGGGTTACCAAGAGGATTTGAAGGAATTCAAAACTTTTTAGGAATGTTTTGTGTAGACATTAAGCTGTGTAGACAGGAGAGTCAGGGGTGGTGGTACACAGCTGTGTGTGATCCCAGCTACTCAGGAGGCTGAGGCAGGAGGATTTCAATTTCAAGGTCAGTCTGAGTAATTTGATGAGGCCCTGTCTTAACAAAGCAAAAACGAACAAACAAGCAAATGAACAAAAACAAAAAAGGCTGGGGTAGCTCAGTGGTAGAGGGCTTGCCTAAGACCTTGAGTTCAATCCCTAGTTTTTAAAAAAAAAAAAAAAAAAAGAGCATGGTGTAAAGCAGCAGAATGTCACAGGAACACTTCTTCAGCTCTTCAGGTGGGTGGTGTTCTAGGGTTTGTATCACAGTCACCTTATTTTTCTTTAACAACTACCAAATCCATAAGCAGCCCGACCAATACTGAACTCTGTTTTTGCACATCTTCTTCAATGTGTTTCTCACTTCCTCCTTTCACCTTTTCCACTTTCTTCTCTCCCTCCTCATTCTCATCTTCATTTTCATTAGTTTCTCCACTGTGCCCCAAATCTTCTTCCTCCCTGATGACCTGTCTTCTTCCTCTCCTTCTACATCATTGTCTTCATCTAAATCTTCTTCCTGAAACTCCTCTTCCCAAACATGTATAGAAACATATATAATGCAAATTAATATGGATAATTTTAATTTTTAATTAAATTATTTAAATTTTTTGTTGTTGTTATTTTTTGCAGCGCTGTGGATAGAACCAGGGTCTTTTGCATGCAGGGCAAGTGCTCTACCATTGAGCCACATATCCAGTCCCAACTTACGTTTTTACACATCATTTAAAAAATAAATATAATTTATTTTATCTTCCTTATCTCCTTCTTAATGCTCTTCTTCATCCACACTGTCACTTCTGCATCTGAGTTGGGGGCTTCCAGGTCCTCTCAGTCACAGCCATGCAGGTAGGTCAGCTGGGGCAGGAGCCTGAGGCACTCTCTCCATAGTCATTCAGGTTACAGAGCCAGGTTTTTCAGATAACACAACTTTTTCATGCATTCCAAGGTGCCAATATCTTTCAGATTATTTTCACTTTAGTTCAGATCTGTGAGATTTGAAGGTTTTCTGCTAACGTGTTCAGGCCTCTGAAGATTCTGTTGTCATTGAGCTCAAGCCTTTTCAATAAGGTAGGTTGGGGAGATTTAAAACTGAAATCAAAGTACATGTATTAAAGAATTTTAAGTTCACAAATTCAGCTGTTAGACTTAATTTTTTTCATCCTTTGATTTGCAGTTGTCCAAGATCAGTCCTCAAACCCAGGGACGAGTCCTGGCCCCACGTTGGTCTGAGGGACCTGGCAGCCAAGGGAAAAAGTGCTAATTTGAGGGGTGGAGATGAAAGAGGTAGAAATTTTATTTTTATATCTTATTAGGTATAAAATTTTTCACTTAAGCACAGGTTTTTAAAGATTTCCTTATGTACATTATATAACATTTTAAAATTATTTGACATGGGCAAATACAGCTATGTGGTTAAAAAGTGAATCACTTATTTACCTTGCAAAAATAGGTACACATATGAACACACTAGTCAATATCCCCTGACCATCAAAAATTCTTGGTAGCTTAAGAACTAGAAAACACCATTTTTTAAAAACAAGAAGTTCTTAGCACTTTCATCTAAAGATTGGCCTTTAAGGAATGTGAACATTTTAGGATTTGATTCATAAAAAGATTTACATTGACCTTTTGCTCAGTTTGCTTTGGAAATGTGCAAGATATGATAGATCTAAGCATTAGCAAATGTTTTTAATAAAAAATAAATTCCATTTCTCCTGGGAATAAGAGGTCATACTTTTCATTTGAACAGTGTTAGAGAGCTGTAAGTGAAAAGAAAATCAGGGAGGTATCACTGAATCTAAAGAATTTCAATTCTTTTCTCCCTATTTGAACATAAAATACACCCTGAGAAATGCCTCCCTCTTAGGGGAAAGGCTTTTCTGAGAGAATCGCAATGTATTATCTGTTGAAAATTACTCTTTTTTGTTGTTGTTGATTTGTTTTGTGCTAGGGATAGAATGTGCATGCAAGGTAAGTGCTCTATCACCGAGCTACATCCCCAGGCCTAAAATTACTCATTTTTGTACATCCCAGGTATGCATCCTGGGACATACTGTCAAACATCCCAGAGTATTGGATTCTCATGAAAACTCTGTGAGTTTGGCAGGACCTGGCAAATATTTCATTTTATAGAGGGATTTGACAGGCTGACTTCTAAGATTCCTTCTAAAGATCCCCACCAGCTAGTATCCATGCCCTCATGTAATCCTTTTCCCTGAGAATGGACCAGACCTAATGACTCACTCCTAATCAATACCCAAAGGTGATGGACTGTCACTTGGGATAAGGGTATAAAAGGCTGAATTCTATCTTTTTTTTAAAAAAAAAAAATTTAGTTGTAGAAGGACACAATATCTTTATTGTATTTATTTTTTTTAACATGGTGCTGAGGAATGAACCCAGTGCCTCACGTGTGCTAGGCAAGTGCTCTACCACTGGGCTACAACAGCCCTGATTTCTATCTTTTGAGCAGATTCTATCTATTACTTTGCAGCTTGCATGCTCAAAGGAAGTAGTCCACCATGTTGGGTAGGTCCACATGGAACAATAACCACATGAGCTTGAACGTAGATCCTTCTCTAGCGAAGCCTTGAGATGACTACATCCCAGTCAAATCCTTGATTGCAGCTGGTGGGAGACCTGAAGTACAGAAGTTAGCTAAGGCATGCCCAGATTCCTGATCCACAGAAACTATGAGATAATAAACATGTCTTGATTTAGTTCTTAGTTGGAATTTTTTTAGACAAAGCAATAGATAACTAATACCAGGGGCAAACTGAGGCCTAGCAAAACCTAATTATGGAAGTATTAAAATATAGTCACAAATTCTTCAACGCTCCTGCCATCCATAGGTGAGCTCCATACAATTTCCATTTGCAACCAGGAGGTATTTTATTACTTTCATCAAGAGTACTCTGGAAGTGATTTTACATGAGGCTGAGTTGTAGAAGGTCATGCAGCTTCTAACTTGATTCAAACACTCACTTTTAAAGCCCTGCACTGCTATGAAAATAAAAAATCCTAACAACCATGCTGTGAGGAAGCCCCTGCTATTTGCAGAGGCATCATAATGCACAGTCCCCACTGAATCCACTTAGTCCATCCCAGACCCCAAACAAGTTAGTGAAGAAGCCTCCAGATGACTCCAGTCTTAGCCACTTAAGTCTTTTCAACAAAGATCCCAGACATTGTGGAGCAGAGGTAAGCCATGGCCCCTATGTATTGTTTGGATTCCTAACTATGGGATTTCTGGGCATGATGAAATGGTTGTTGCTTTACTCTACTATTTTTCAGGGTGATTTTACTTTGCAACAGGCAGCTGGAACATGGCCCAGTGCTGCACAGCTTGTAAGGAGAGTTGGAGCTTAGATTCAGGTTTCCTGAATCTTACTTCAGCATTCTTTCCACCATGACAGATGTTGCCTTTTTCTCTGGGGTGTTCATGTTTCTTTCCACTCATTGTGAGAGAATCTTTATTGTAGCACTGGTTAATGTTGGCAGCATATTGGAATCACTTGGGTAATATTAAAAATACTGATGCTTAGGTCCCATCCCTAGAGATGCTGACTGTTTGAACAGGGATACAGCCTGAACATCAGAATTATCACAGAATTTCCTAGGTCTTTTTAATAGATGGCTATGTTCAAGAACAACTGACCTATACCAATATGAAAGCAATGAAAATAATCATTCTTTGGTAATGGTCAAATTGATTCTCAAAGATCCATCCTACAGGAATGAAGCCAGAGGCATAGAAATTCAAAAGGACAGATTATTTTGCAATCACAGTTCTATTACACATTGGTTGTGTGTGAGTGTGCATGTGTGCACCAGAGCACCACTGTGTGTATTTCGGAGGCAGAAGGTAATCTTCCTAGATGCATATGACAGGCAGTGTGCTGAACGCCAGGGATTACGATAGTGCTAAAACTTAATACAGATTGAACATCCCTAATCGGAAAGTCCAAAATCTGAAATGTTCACCTTTTAAGAACCAACATGATGTTGCAAGTGGAAAATTTCATATTTTGTTTCATGTACAAAATTATTAAAAATATTGTATAAAATCACCCTCAGGCTATGTGTAAGAAGGTGTATGTGAAACATGAATGAGCTTCATCTGTAGACTTAGGCCCTATCCCCAACATATTTTATTATTTATATGCAAATGCTCTAAAACCTGAAAAAATAAAATATCCAGAACACTTCTGGTCCCAGACATTTTAGATAAGAGATACTCAATCTGTATGTTTGTATTAAAGGAATTTACCCTCCCATGATAACAGAAAGACGACAGCTTTGAAATCAAAGATGTCCTACATTTTGATGTCTTACTATCCCACTGCTATATGTTTGAATGTTTGTGTCCCACCTTTGCCAATTCATATATTGAAACTTAATCCCCAAAGTGATAGTATTAGAAGGTGAGGGCTTTGGGAAGTGATTAGGTCAAGGGGGCAGAGCCCTCATGCCTGGGATTAATCCCCTTACGAAAGAGGTCCCAGAGAGATCTCTTGTCCCTTCCACCATGTGGGGATACAGTGAAAAGAGTCATCTACTTATCAAGAAGTAGTTCCTACCAGATGGATTCACAGCTGAGTTCTACAAGACCTTCAAAGAAGAGCTCATTCCAATACTCCTCAAAATATTCCATGAAATAGAGGGGGAGGGAATCCTTCCAAATTCATTCTATGAAGCCAATATCACCCTGATACCAAAACCAGACAAAGGCACATCAAGAAAAGAAAATTTCAGACCAATGTCTCTAATGAACATAGATGCAAAAATTCTTAACAAAATTTTAGTGAATCGCATACAAAAGCATATTAAAAAGATAATGCACCATGATCAAGTGGGTTTCATCCCAGGGATGCAAGGTTGGTTCAACATTCGGAAATCAATAAATGTAATTCATTACATCACAGACTTAAAGTTAAGAACCACATGATTATTTCAATAGATGCAGAGAAAGCATTTGATAAAATACAGCATCCCTTCATGCTCAAAACACTAGAAGAAATAGGGATGTTAGAAATGTTCCTAAACATTGTAAAGGCTATCTATGCTAAGCCTACAGCCAATATCATTCTAAGTGGAGAAAAATTGAAAGCATTCCCCTTGAAAACTGGAACTAGGCAAGGATGCCCTCTTTCAACACTTTTATTCAACATCATCCTTGAAACACTAGCCAGAGCAATTAGACAGTTCAAAGAAATTAAAGGGATACAAATAGGAAAAGAAGAGCTCAAGCTATCCCTTTTTGCTGATGACATGATTCTATATTTAGAGGAGCTGAAAAATTCCACCAGAAAACTTCTGGAACTCATAAATGAATTCAGGAAAGTAGCAGGATATAAAATTAATGCTCATAAATCTGATGCATTTTTATTCATAAGTGATGAATCCTCTGAAAGAGAAATTAGAAAAACTACCCCATGTACAATATAACCTCAAAAAAAATAAAATATTTGGGAACCAATCTAACAAAAGAGGTGAAAGACCTCTACAAGGAGAACTACAGAACATTAAAGAAAGAAATTAAAGAAAATCTTAGAAGATGGAAAGATCTCCCATGTTCTTGGATAGGCAGAATTAATATCATCAAAATGGCCATACTACCAAAAGTGCTATACAAATTCAATGCAATTCCAATTAAAATTCCAATAACGGACCTCATAGAAATAGAGCAAGCAATCATGAAATTTATTTGGAGGAATAAGAGACCCAGAATTGCTAAAGCAATTCTTAGCAAGAAGAGCGAAGCAGGAGGTATCACAATACCAGAACTTCAACTGGACTACAAAGCAATAGTAACAAAAACGGCATGGTATTGGCACCAAAATAGACAGGTAGGTTAATGGTACAGAATAGAGGACACAGAGCCAAACCCACATAAATACAGTTTTCTCATTCTAGACAAAGGCTCCAAAAACATACAATAGTGAAAAGATAGCCTCTTCAACAAATGGTGCTGGGAAAACTGGAAATCCATATGCAGCAAAATGAAACTAAACCCCTATCTCTCACCCTGCACAAAACTCAATTCAAAATGGATCAAAGACCTAGGAATTAGGCCAGAGACCCTACACCTAATAGAAGAAAAAGTAGGTCCCAATCTTCATCATGTGGGCCTAGGATAAGACTTCCTTAACATGACTCCCAAAGCACAAGAAATAAAAGCAGGAGTCAATAATTGGGATAGATTCAAACTAAAAAACATATTCTCAGCAAAGGAAACAATCAGCAATGTGAAGAGAGAGCCTACAGAGTAGGAGAAAATCTTTGTCACACACAAGACAGATAGAGCACTAATCTCCAGAATATATAAAGAACTCAAAAAACTTTACCCCAAGAATACAAATAACCCAATCAATAAATGGGTTAGGGAAATGAGCAGACACTTCACAGAAGAAGATCTAAAGCAATCATCAGGTATATAAAAAATGTTCAACATCTCTAGTAATAAGAGAAATGCAAATCTAAACTACCCCAAGTTATCATCTCACCCCAATTAGAATGTCTATTATCAAGAATACAAGCAACAATAGGTGTTGGTGAGGATGTGGGGAAAAAGGTACACTCATACATTGCTGGTGGGGTTGCAAATTGGTGCAGCCACTCTGGAAAGCAGTATGGAGATTCTTTCAAAAACTCAGAATGGGGGCTGGGGATATAGCTCAGTTGGTAGAGTGCCTGCCTCGCAAGCACAAGGCCCTGGGTTCAATCCCCAGCACCGCAAAAAACAAAACAAAACAAACAAACAAAAAAAACCCTCAGAATGCAACCACCATTTGACCCAGCTATCCCTCTCCTTGACCTATACACAAAGGACTTAAAATCTGCATACTACAGTGATGCAACCACAGCAATGTTTATAGTAGCCCAATTCACTATAGTTAGATTATGGAACCAACCTCGATGCCCTTCAATAGAGGAATGGATAAAGAAACTGTGGTATGTATACACAATGGAATATTATTCAGCCATAAAGAATAATAAAATTATGACATTTGCAGGTAAATGGATGGAATTGAAGAAGATCATGTTAAGTGAAATAAGCCAATCCCAAAAAACCAAAGACCGAATGATCTCTCTTATAAGTGGTTGATGACACATAGCAGGGTTGGGGAGAGGCTTGGGAAGAATGGAGAAAGGATGGATTGTATAGAAGAAAATGAGGGATGGGGAAGGGGCGGGGAAGGAAAGAAAATAGAATGAGACAAACATCTAAACCGTATATATATATATATATACATATGCAAATTGTAGATTCTACTTTGTGTACAACCAGAAAAATGATAGTTGTACTCCATTCATGTACAATGAACTAAAATTAAAAAATAAATAAATAAATTTAAAAAAAAAAAGAAAAGAAAAGAAGAAGTAGGTCCTTACCAGATATCAAATCTTCCAGTGTCTTTTTTTTCTTTTTTTCTTTTTTTTTTTTGATACTGGGAATTGAACCCAGTGGCACTCCACCACCAAGCCACATCCCCAGCCCTATTTTGTATTTTTTATTTAGAGACAGGGTCTCACTGAGTTGCTTAGGGCCTCGCTAAGTTGCTGAGGCTGGCTTTGAACTCGCAATCCTCCTGCCTCAGTCTCCCAAGTGCTGGGATTACAGGTGTGAGCTACCGCGCCCGGCTTTTCCAGTGTCTTGATCTTGAACTTCCTATCCTCTGGAACTGTGAGAAATAATTTTCTATTTTTCATAAACTATCCAGTTTACTATATTTTTTAGAGCAGCCCAAATGGACTGACACCTGCTTAGTAGGTCCCGTCACACTGGGCAATTGCAATAATTGTAGAACCATGAGGTCATGTTGAAACAATTGCTGAGCATTGCTTAACCTCACTTTCTGGCTAAATATATGACTATGGTTGTCAGCCCAAAGTTCTCAAAAGTCAAAATTGTGTGTCATATAAAATAACAATTATTTATAGGTCAAAGACCTTTGTGGTCACTTGTAGGTATTTAGAACCAAAGGGGGAAAAAGTTAAAGTCTTTGAATAGATAAGGCCTACTAAATCCTATGAATTATAATCCAATAAAAAGCAATGGGCAGGGCACAGTGGCACACACCTGTGATCCCCTTAGGAGGCTGAGGCAGGAGGATTAGGAGTTCAAAGCCAGCCTCAACAACTTATTGAAGCTTAAGCAACTCAGTGAGACACTGTCCTGAAATAAAAAATAAAATGGACTGGGAATGCAGTTCAGTTGTTCAGTGCTCTTAGGTTTCATCCCTGGTAACAACAAATAAACAAAAACAGAAAGTGGTATGATTTCATAGAAGGCATGATTTTTTTGTGTGTATGATTCATTTTATTTTACCTTTTGTGGTACTTGGGATTAAACTGATCTACAGACCTACAGACCTCTTGATTTTTTATTTTGAGATAGGCTACTCTGAAACTTGCCATCCTCCTCCCTCAGCCTCCTGAGTAGCTGGGATTACAGACATGTACCACCATGACTGGATTGTGGTTTATTTTAAAAAGAAGTTTAAAAAAACATAACCTGAATGAGAAATTACCAAGAATGTGCTTTGCCCTCTTAGAGTGCCTACATATAGGTACATATTAAAAAACTACAAAATTGTTCTTGTATCCAGTGATGGCAGCAAATCATTGAAATGATGTGATCAAACAATGTACATTGTCAAACAATGGAAGAAATTGACTTATTGGAATACGAAAATAGCAGTTTAACAACCATGTTTTGAGGGAAAGAAGATGAGATTGTAACAGAAACTCCACCTCGATTTGACTAAGTCACACAACAATCTTTTAGAATGTATATGTGTGTGTATATATACATGTATGTGTGTGTTCTGAGCTCATATATTTTATGTACCATAAAGACATAGGAAGAAAATTAAAATCACACTGGAAAAAATTATATTGCACTAGCTGCGATCTGGTTGAACCAAATTGTCATTTTTCATTGCAAATGTGTTGCTGCCCATGAAAACATGGCCCTGAGATCAACAGCAGGCTGTCTCTTTAATGGAGGCCACTGGCGTGCTGATGGAACACATTAATTCCGTCTTTATCCTCTAGTTCCAACCCTGCAGGTCTGTGTGCTTCATTGACTAGCTGCCCATTAAATCAGAATGTCATTCACAACATGCTTCTGATAGGTGTCAGCCTTAAATTGTGCCCAGGAATCATCCTATTTTGCCAGTACCTCAAACTTGCACTTCTTTTTAAAGCCTTTAAGAAAAAATATTATGATTTCCCACTTCAGAGGAACTGAATGAGTTCAAATTAAAGAAACCGGGAAGCAATGAATCGTATAACAGTGCTTGGTCAAACGTGCATAAATAATGCACTTTTCGAGCTGGTCTTTGAAGAAGCTTGCTAGAAACTGCCTGAGGTTTCTAAAACACACAAAAAACAAAGTCATAAGAGAGCTATGTCATCATTAGGGTATCAAGAAGAAAATCTGGTGAAAATTAAATACCATCACAAGACAACCATTTATGTTAAAAATGGTTAAGTATTTGGCAAGTGCTTGGTATAGATAACGTGTGCTATGGTTTAGAAAGAGGAATTGCTGTAGAAGTAAAGGTAAAACAATGTCTATGAGGGGATGTATCAATGTGCAGAGAGAAGAATCATTCGAAAGTGAGTTGGAGACTTGATATTACCACCTTGCAGTAGATTCAATATAATTTAATAATTAATAAGATTTGGTAATCCATAGACATCTACTTCAAAGTTGACTGAAGTATTCTGCTTTTTGGAGGCTGCTGCTTTCATTTCTACTTATCAGTTCCTCTTTTGTGAACTGGCTGTACATCTTCATTTGCACAAGATGAGAAGTTTTTGTCAGCAACAAGCAAGCAAAAGGGGAACTAAATGGCTATTCCTGCCAATGACTCAGGATCTTGATATTAAGCAAGGTAGAGATACTATGATGTGTTAATATCTTTCAGCTTTCAATCTATGCTAAATTAATTTCTTTTTTTCTAGGCAGTTTCTTTGACAGTTCTACAGTAGTCAAATTAAGGGGGATATCATTGTGATAAATGCTTTTTGTTTTTTATTGTTCTGTATGCACCTGCTCTTTTGGTAGCACACAATGCAGAAGGTGGAATTGCTCTGGAACCTAGAATTATCTGCTTTGTTGATAGGTGAGAACAAGCTTCACAAAAATGTTTGTATGAATCAACAGTCATTTGTTAAGCAAGTGAAGTTTAATTGCATACGTATGCACATAAGCCACAAATAATGAAATAGATGGAAAATTTGGAAGAGGTGTTGTGGAACAGGATAAAGCAATGACTTTGATTTTATTTTAAATTTGCAGGAGCCTTAACTTCTAAGAGGTTTTCCTCTCTCACACGTCCTGTTCATATGTTCTCAGTTTGGAAAAAAGGTGTATAGGCGAGTAGAATGCAAAGCCATTGCTTAGGATTGATTCACACAACCTGCTGTGCATATTTTCATGTGATGACAGGGACCATCGCTTTGGTCTATAGTTGATTGGTGAAAGGAAGTTGAAGAAGAAGTATAGTATGACTATTAAAATGATTTATTTATTTATGGTACTGGAGATAGAACCCAGAGGTACTTTACACTGAGCTAGAACCCTAGTCCTTTTTTTTTTTTTTTTTGCGGTGCTGGGGATTGAACTCAGGGCCTTGTGCTTGCAAGGCAGGCACTCTACCAACTGAGCTATATCCCCAGCCCTCTTTTTATTTATTTATTTATAAAAATTTTTTTAGTTGTAGATGGACACAATGTCTTTATTTTATTTATTTATGTGTTGCTGAGGATTGAACCCAGTGCCCCACTCATGCAAGGCAAGTGCTCTACTACTGAGCCACAACCCCAGCCCAACTTTTATTTTGAGACAGGTCACTAAGTTGCTGAGGCTGGCCTCAAACATGCTATCCTCCTGCCTCAGTCTCCTGAATTGCTAGAATTACAGCTGTGTCACCAAGCCTTACTTAGTATGACCATTAAAAAAACAAAAAAGATTAGAAGACCTTTTCATCACAGTGGTGCTGAATTGAAGAAGAAAGCTCCAGCCACTTCCAAAGCAAAGGTTTTGAAGGCCAAGAAGGCAGTGCCAAAAGAAATCTGCCTGTCATCCGCCCTCTGGAGGTCCAGGAACCTGTGGCTGCAGAGGCAGTCCAGACATCCTCAAACAGCACCCCAGGAAAAACAAACTTGACCACTATGCAGTTGAGTTCCCCTTGACCACTGAGTGCACCATAAGGAAGACAGAAAGTGGCAACACACGTGCTTATTGTGGAGGTCAAGGCCAACAAGCACCAGGTCAAGCAGGCTGTGAAGAAGCTCCATGACACTGGTGTTCCCAAGGTCACCACCCTGATCAGGGTTGATGGGGAGAAGGAGGAAAAATTTGGCTTCTGATTTTGATGCTTTGAATGTTGCCAGTGAAATTGGGATCATCCAAACTGAGTCTAACTAGCTAATCCTCAGTATATATTTTTTCACCATAAAAAAGGTTAGAAATTAAGCTACATGGGTGAAGTTATAAAAATATGTATTGATGTATTTTTCTATCTACCTGCCTTTTTGTTTAGCCATGCATAGAAAAAATTTGGAAAAATACCAGATTCTTATTAACTTTAATAATATCATTAAACCTGGTTAATTTAGGGGAGAGAATTTGGCAAAGGTGGGATGGGGATGACGAGGAAGGCTGACATATTTTATATTACATATTTCTGTATTATCTGAATTGTTTGCAATTAACTTTGAAATTTAAAGATGACTCCAAAGGAGAAGATAATAAGTAAATAAATCAGCTGGGATCTAAAGTACAGCTTAAAATAACAGCATAATTTTTTTTTTTTTTAGCAATGATTAAGTATCTGCTTTGATCTCACTACGATGCGTTTATAAAAGCTTATGGGGGAAAATGACAAATGTGCTTGGTTGTAATAATATCTTCAATGGCAAATATCTTGCTTCCTGGAAATAACTTGGAAAAAATAGGAGATAAATTAGGAAGATGGAGATGCTACAGAATGAAAGACCTGACATTGGATGATGATTATTATCAAGGTGCACCTGAGGTGATTAGAAACAACATGATATCCTTGCCTGGGTTTCGGATGCATTGCTTTAGGTAAACTTATGATATTAACACATTCTGGATGCTCACAAATATTAGTCCTCTTCTTCCTGCTCCTCATCTCTCCAGTGTTGAGACAGACCTGATATTTAGTCCATTTCTCACACTGAGCCTTCTTTATTCAGAATTTTCCAGAATTCTTCATAAGACAACTTTACAATTAATCGTCCTAAGGTGACTTCACTGTTTGTGCATCTTAGCACTGCACTAGGAAAGTTGCTCTGCTTTGCATATCCCTATTTTCCTCTCGCTTAATTAGATCTCATTTCCTACAGCATCAAATACAGTTCCTTATGCTGCATAATCATTAAATGAGACAATAATGATGCTCTGATTTAAAAATTACCTGATCTTTCCATAAGTGGAATCTAAAAAAGCTGATCTCATGGAAGTTGAGAGTAGAATGGTTACTAGAGGCAGGGTAGACAAGGGAGAAGGGGGATCAGGAAAGGCCAGTCCATGGGTACAATATTACTTACAGGAGGAGTAAGTCAGGTGTTCTACAGCACAGTAGGGTGAATAGTTTTAACAGTCATGTTCTGTATGTCTCAGATGCTTAGAAAAGAAGATTTTAATATACCCACCAAAAAGAAATGGTAAAAATTTATGCTAATTACTCTGATTTGATCATTAAACATTGTATGTAAAAATGTATAAATACTATGTGCCAATAAAAAAAATAGCAAAAACATTTAACTACCTATTTGGAGAAATCAGAATCTTCTTTTCCTTATATTATTCTAGAATATATATATTCTATTCTAATTAATTTAAGGCCTAGGGCCTTCAGCTTTCATTCACTTAAGATATAGAATCTTTTATTTTGAGTTTTCTTTCTTCTGCCTTATGTAGGGCTGATTCTAAACGTCCTGTTTCCCTTGAGAATAAACCACTTCCAAAAGTAGAATATTTCTTCACACTGTGTCTAGATAGAAAGACTTCCAGAGCCCAGTAGAGTTAGCTTGGACCCTTGACCATATCACTTCACAGCTGTGTGATTTTAAGTGAGTTACTTAACTTCTGGGACTCTCAGTTTCCTTACTTGTAACAACAACAACAACAACAACAACAACAACAAAATACAACAATTATGCTTCTTGAGATAAGTGTGCCAACCAATATGTGTAAATCATGGTCAGAATTTAATCAATGGAATGGAAGCCATCAAGTAAAAAGGAGTCATCATTGTTATTTTTTTAAACAAGATCATCAAGGCATAGAGTACAAAGGAAAACAATCAGAAGATTTTGAATTAAGAAGAGTTTTGATTTTGACTTCTCTATGCTCCCAGCAAAGCAAAAACCTTCTTCACACTTACTTCCATTTGATCCTTACAACAATCCTGAGTGGTTTAGGCAGAAATTACTCTTTAGCTCTGTGGGGAAGTGAATTTTAATGGATGACTTTTAATAGCTGTTCAGACTAACCGAAAAGGTTGGCCAGATCACAGCCCCAATAGGGAAGGAAGTAGAGCAGAAATACAAAAGAATAACACATGTGTGAATGGCTATGATCTGGCTCTGGGACTGTGAGGTTGATGTGCCCACCCACGACACAGTATTGAATAGTGACTTGCAAAAACGAGCATTTAAACTCACTCTCCCCTGACACTCCAAGGTGCTTCCCTTATTTTTTTGCTATTTTAGTTAAGCATCCAAAAGGGCAGAAAGAAAATGACTCCAGAAAGAAGCCAATTAAGATTTTTATTATTTCTTCAGCCCTCTTCATACTTAGGAGGCCAGGTTGCTCTATTTCTTCTTTTGATTAGAAATGGTATTACTTCATACAATAAGTAGTATTCATTGAGTGCTTATTTATGCCAACGTTATGTAAGACATTTTAGTCCGAATTCTCTCAACAATCTTGTACTATAGGTATTATTATCTCTGAGTATAAGAAGACTGGAAGAAGTTTTTTGGTTATGAAGTAGAAGATCAAGAGTAGAAAAGAGTCCCCCTCCCCCAACTTTTTTTTTTTTTTTTTTTTTTTTTGCAGGTAGCAAGAGAGAAACTCTGGCTCCCCAAGCTGGAATATTCTTCTCTGTCTCTCAGTGACAGTTTTTTGTTTGTTTGTTTGTTTGTTTGCTTGCTTGCTTTTTAATGTGCTGTTTGCTTTTTAATGTGCACTGCAATGGAATGAGACAAGTATACAATTACCCAGAGTTCTGCCTCTTGGTAAATAGTCATCTTAACTGATGCTCTGTGTTCTTATCTTAACAAAATGTCCCCAAGGTCTCTATGCATCCTCAATCATGACAAGACCTCCCATGCCTTCTGTGATTTGGTAGAGTGGTCAGAGTGCTCACATTTCCTTCTGAATGTTGTTGTCGCTCCCATGCACACCCTCTAATTGGCTTCTGGGCACCTCAACCCTTTCCATCCTCTTTCACTGTCTGCGATGGTTTGGATCTTAAATGTTCCTGACCTAAGTGCTAAAGGCTTGTTCACCAGCCTATGGCACTATTGGGAGATGAAAGAACTGTTAGGAAGAGGGGCCTAGCAGAAGAAAGTTAGGTCACTGGAGGCATGAAGTGGCCTTGAAGTGGGTATTGGGACCCCAACCCTTCCTCTCCCTTTGTTTCCTAGCTACCATGAAGGGAGTAGCTTTGTTGTGCCATATGCTTCCTGCCATGATGTCCTGCCTTGCCACAGGTTCAGAAGCAACAGAACCAACGAACTATTGTTGAACCATGGTTCACAGAAACACTGATACCTCACCGTTACAGAAAAGCTAACACACTCCCTCTCCTTCATGCCGAAGGACCACTACTGCAACACTGAGTGCTTCAGATTTTACTAAAGGGTAGGAACAATGGAAATGAACTATATACCTCAGGATAGGAAGTAACTGACAGAGAACAGACATCACTGATGCTAGGATCTTTGCCCTTCTCACCCTAGAGAATCTTTTTCAGGCTGCCACTCTTCCTATTTCTGTCAATCACTACATGGAGGGACCTATTTCTCTTGTAGACTTTTGTCCAAATTATTTCCTTCAAA
>JAJEJO010003678.1:30740-52779 GCA_020662805.1 Glaucomys volans
GAGGATGTGGGGAAAAGGGTACACTCATACATTGCTGGTGGGAGTGCAAGTTGGTGCAGCCACTCTGGAAAGCAGTGTGGAGATTCCTTAGAAAACTTGGAATGGATCCACCATTTGACCCTGCTATCCCACTCCTTGGCCTATACCCAAAGGACTTAAAATCAGATTACTACAGTGATGCAGCCACATCAATGTTCATAGCTGCTCAATTCACAATAGCGAGATTATGGAATCAACCTAGATGCCCTTCAGTAGATGAATGGATAAAGAAACTGTGGTATATATACACAATGGAATATTACTCAGCCATAAAGAAGAATAAAATTATGGCATTTGTAGGTAAATGGATGATGTTGGAGACTGTTATGCTAAGTGATATCAGCCAATCCCAAAAATCCGAAGGCCGAATGGTCTCTCTGATAAATGAATGATGATGAATTATGCAGGGGGGAAGGATGGCAAGAATGGAGGAAGGATAGATAGCATAGAGGGAAGGGGGGGGGTCGGGGGGGGTAAAAATAATAACAGAATGTGTGACAGATACCATTGCCCTGTGTACATGCATGAAGGCACAGATGGTGTGACTCTACTTTGTGTACAACCAGTGAAACAATAGCTGTACTCCATTTGTGTTCAATGAATCAATAAGTAAATAAAAAAAAAAAAACACAAGGGTCCAACCTAAAAATCACTATTACCTTAATAATACAGAGGAATTGAACCCCCTTTTTACTCAATATCTTCCATCTTTGCTGGTGTAGGTCCCCCTCTTTCATCACCAGTAGATATAATAAAGCATCTTTCTAAAATTCTTTTTCCAGTTTTTCCTCCCACAGAATTTAAACTGCCATAAATTCTCCTCTTAATTTCAACTTATTGTTCCTACCACACATTTTCTCTTAAGCACAAAGCCAAGAGATCTTATTTTACCATTAAAACTAACAATGTAATCAATGGTCAGGGAAGAAAATATATTGTGTTCTTCTGAAAAATAGAAAATACATCACTCCTAGTATATCTTCATGAGGTCTCATTAATATTCAAACAGGTCTAAACCACTTAAGCTGGTGGTTCTGAGAGAAAAGATGTATTTGGGAAATTAAAGTGAGATTATATTCCATCTTGAAATCTTCATCAGCCAATTAGTATCAGTCATCTTTCCTAAATAGGAACTCATTTAATAAATAGTCACTGAGTGCATATTTTGTGAAAGCTAGCCGACTTATCTCTTTCTCAGGGTATGGCAGTCTTATTTCTTCTTTGGTACTGGAGATTGAACCCAGGACTACTCTACCATTGAGCTCCATCCCCAATCCTTTTTATTTTTTATTTTGAGACAGAGTCTTGCTAAGTGACTGAGGTGGGCCTTGAACTTGCACTTCTCTTGCCTCAGCCTCCCGAGTTGCTGGGATCACAGGCATGTGCCATAAGCCAGGGTCAGAAATCTTTTTCCTAAGACCTTCAGCTATGGATGAGGTCAACCCATATTGTAGAGGATAATCTGCTTTCTTCAAAGTCTGCTGATTAAAATGTTAATTTCAAATAAGAAATACCTTTACAGCAACATCCAGATGTGTTTGATCACATATCTGGGTACTGTGATATAGGAAAGTTGACATATAAACTTAAGCATCGCGAAAGCAGCACTGATAATGAAGGTGACAAGTTCATCAAGATGTCTAACACAGGAAATAAATAGTAAAAACTAGCTATTGTTATTGTTGTTGTTACTATTATCATTTTTTGTTTGTTTTCTGAGCACCTGGGTTAGGTTCTGAAGACAAAATAACTCACAAGATATAATCTGTCATCAAGGAACTTAAAAACATGGATCTTAATAAGCTGACTATCACAACATAGTGTCCTGAATACTATGATAGGAAAAGAGTTACTCTGAGAATATGGGCACTATGAGAATACATGAAAGCGTTGTAGGGTAGGGATTGCGTAGCTCAGATCTACTGGGTAAATAGACTCCAGTCAGGTAAATGGAAGTGGGAAGAGGAGGAAGCAGATGTATGTTGAAGAAACAAGTACAAGGAACTAAAAGTGAGAAAGAATGTGGCCTATTTTTCAAAGAATTGCAAGTAGTTTACTATTCCTTAGGGGTAGAGGATGAAAGAGGCAAGGGAAGCAAAAAGTCTGAGAAATTGATGGGGTTAAGCCTATAGAAGGCTCTTACCAGGCTATGAAATGTGGACTTTATACCACAGGAAACAAAGACCTAAAACAAGGTAGTGATGTTGGAAATGGAGAGAAGAGACAAACTCAAGAGATGTCTATACTTGGAACAAGTGAGGCCTGAGGCTTGATTCAATGTTTGACGTGAGAGAGAGAAGAAAGCTAAAACTTAGGAGTGAGCTGGGCTATATATATTTAGAAGGTGTTATAACTTTAGGGGACATAATTAAGGACATAATTTTGAAGAATGTTGGAGGACTTTGCACAAATCATTTATACTTTCTGTTCTTCATTTGATTCAGCTGTAAAATGCAGATGTTGAACTCAATGCTCTATGAAGGACCTTGTCTAACTCTAAAACTGCAATCCTATGACTGCTTCTTAACTTTGTACTGAAATACATTTATTTTGAAATGCTTTTTGTACCACCAAGTCAAAAAACTGTAAAGTAGTAAATGGCATCAGCATATTGCTATTTAACTATGATTTTGCAATTATTACAGGATGTCACAATGAAAAAGATCAGGAAATTAGATAGCATATGCTACTATCTTTCATAATGTTCTGTTTGAACTGTCAGAAAAATAGGGGTAGTTGACACTGGAGATCCAAAAAGATTAGACAAATTGTTCTTACTAGAACCAAAGTTGATAAGTAAATTTCTGAGTAGTGAAACAGTCTAAAAAACCAATCAGTGAAAAAAATGCACATGAGAAATAAGCAAGCTCATTGATTTTTCTCCTGTATGTGTGCAAATAATTATTGATTTTTCTGGTTTCAAGCACTTGATTTATCTCTTATGACCCTTGAAACCCCTTATTTGTGCTCTACAGCTTAAAGGTTTTTTTGGTGAGCTAATAACAGACCTGCAGAATCGGAGGGATCGATGAAATTAGTGAGGATTCAAAATGAAAACCAGTACAGATGGTCATGGTGTCCCTTCACAAACTGAACGTAAGCCTTTATTTTGAAGTCTTTTTGAACAAGAGCAGAATAGAGATTTTTCAAGATAGTCTGGTACAAGTCAGCTGGAACCTGATTGATGGTATTACCATCATTCTTCTGACCTGAAAAACTTTAGGAGCTAAACTCAAAATTGTGATTCAGCTTGCTGATCTTCTGGTAGATGACTGGGAACTAATACCTTGCATTTTAGGTAACACACTTGGAATTAATTGTCATTACTTGGTTAGGTACACACACACACAAATAGATATTTTATCAAAAGTTCTGAATGCACATTAATTTAGGTGAAATTCAAAGGGCTGGGTGTCTATATCTGTCTAAGTAGAATCTTTAAAATAATTAGCAATTTTTGTTCTATTAAATAAAAGTTTTTTAGTTTGTTTTGTGTGCTAGGTACTCTGCTACTAAGCTATATCCCCTGTCCTAAGTAGGTTTTGCTCATGTTAGTATAGTTTGTTGCATAAATAATCATTATGGAACATATTAGTAACTCTAATTTTCTTGGGAGGAAAAGGGGAAGCCATGCTTAAGGCTCATTTTGACAGTCTGCCATGTAATTATCAAGTTCTGTTGCAAGGGCTACAAGATTCATCTAAGGGCTAGATGAATCTGATATGTTTTCTGATCCCACAATAACAATCTCAAGTAATACTGTCTTTAACTCTTCATTCAATTAATAGTTGCCAGTATAGATTTCTTCCCTGATTTCAATCTAAACTTGAGAATTAACTCTTCTGGAAAGGTAGTCTTAAATAATCCTCTTTGCTGTATAGCTACAATTTAACTTTTCTCAATGTGTTTAAATTGCAGATCAAAAATTTTTCTAACAAATGCTACTACAGTACCAACTTGCTTAAATACTTAAGTGTTTTAGGTGTCTTTAGAGTCCAAGGCAATAAATGAATTCAGATAACCCCAGGCTTAATGAATCAGGTCAGAGTTATTCTGTGTAAGAGTACTTTACATAATTTTGCTAATGTCACACTTAATCTATTTTATTATATGCCTTTCCAAACAAGGTCAGTGCCTATTTTTATTTTTATTTATTTTTATTTTTAATTTATTTATTTTTTTGTGGTGCTGGGGATTGAACCCAGGGCTTTGTGCTTACAAGGGAAGCACTCTACCAACTGAGCTATATCCCCAGCTCCCCTATTTTTAAATATGGGCTTCAAGTACTAACTGGAATTTGAAGTTCCTGTTGGTGCCCCAATCAGGAGTTGACCAAGGTGAAGCACCCATTCAGGTACTTGCATGCTAGCATTTGGGGTCCAGGAGAGGAGAAAAAACTAGATTTGAAGATGCCTCCTGAAGTGACAAGGAAAGAAGAGGACTAGAAGTGTGAGTCCAAACTCAAGTCATCAGAGAATGTGGAGGGGGAAGTTGGGGAATTCAGAGTAAGTGAAGAAATTCAAAGGGCAGGAACAAGAATGGGGGAGGGTAGAGAAAAGGAGACAAGTTAAGAGTCAGTAGCTGAGCTGACCTGGAACCACAGGAAAGCAGGGGCAGAGCCTGGAACACCAGCTGTCTGCTGTGATAGTCCCATGTTCAATGTCCCAGTGTCTCTGTCCTTGTGGACTACTAGGCAGGCCAGGCTGGGCTCTGTATGGACCATAGCACTTTTTTGCTGGCCTAGAAGTAGTCCCAACTCCGATGCTTGTTTTGCCTTCAAAGGTTGAGGGCAACTCCTTTCTAGCAGAAGAAGAATGTGAGGGACCATCTATCTTTATGAGTTCAGAGAAAGGGAGAATGAATGTGAATTGCTCCCAAAAGAGGACAAAGAGTTTGTGTCTCAATCCTACTTCATTTATAATCTCTTTGGTCTTCCCATCAGATCTCTGTTCCCTAATACAGTGATTTCCTTTTATCTTCAGTGTCCCTTTTGTCTGTATCCGAGGTCTCACCCTTAAGGAGGACAGTGAGTGGTCTTTTGGTCAACTTTTTCATTGCTGTGACCAAAAGACCTGACAAGAACAATTTTAGAGGAGGAAAAGTTTATTTAGGGCTCAGGGTCAGAGGTTTCAGTCCACAGATGTCTGACTCCTCTGCTCTGGGCCCAAGGTGAGGCAGAACATCACAGTGGAAAGACATGGAAGAAGAAAGAAGTTCAGGATGTGGCACCAGGAAGCAGAGAGAACTCCAATCACTAGGGACAAAATAAAAACCCCAAAGGCATGCTCCCAATAACCAACCTCCTCCAGTCACACTCTGCCTGCTCACAGTTACCGCCCAGTTAATCCATATTAGTGGATTAAGGTACTGATTAGGGTAAGGCTCTCATAACCCAATCATTTCACCTCTAAATGTTCTTATATTGTCACACATGAACTTTTGGGGGATACCTCATATCTAAACCATAACAGATGTCAAGGGAAGAAGCAAAACTTTCTGTGCTTCCTGGGAGTCCACAGGTGAGGCTAACATTCCCCCTCACTCTGCTCTCTCCTGGATTAACCCAGCTATGCTATTTACCAATAGAGTTAACATGGTTGCCATCACCCACAGAGGAATATCAGCACAATGGCAGAAGAAAACCGTGTTACTAACCTAGGCCATTTTGTGTACCTGGAACCAATGACATGGACAACTCAGGGGCACATGCAAATGATGCTTTAATGATCTGGAAAGTCCTTCATAATGTGACGGAACCTCACTGCAAGCCATATCATGCACTAGATAAAAGAGGCTCCCCCGATCTCTTTCCCTTCTCCTAAGTGTTACTAACAACTGTACTTGGTTAGATTTTTGTAGTAAAACCCAGACGATAACAATAGATTGTATTCACAGAATGTGATGATAAATATTAAGATATCACGTGAAATACACACACACCCACACACACTCACCCCCTCTCCCGGCACCTTCTCATTATCAATTCAATCCCTTTTTATTATAGGGAAATTAAAGTCTGAAAAAAAAAACAAAACAAAACCCAGAGGGCTCCCATTCAGACTTCTCCTGCAAAATTTTGAAAACTGTTGCCTTATGAAACAGTGTTTTCCAAGCTGAAGTGGGGTTCTGTTATGGTTAGATGAGGTATCACCCAAAAGCTTATGTGTGAGACCATTCAAGAACATTCAGAGGCGAAAAGATTGGGTTAATCCACTGGTAGGGATTAACTGGGAAGTAACTATAGGCAGGTAGAGTGTGGCTGGAGAAGGTTGGTTGGGGGTGGGCAGGTGGGGGCATTCATTTGAGGTATACATTTTGTCCCTGGTGAGCAGAGCTTAGTCTGTCTCTGCTTCCTGGTGGCCATTGCCTGAGTTGCTTTCCTCTTCTACCATGATTTTCTGTCTCATCTTGATCCCAGAGGAATGCAGTTGGTGGTCTATGAGCTGAGACCTCTGAAACCACAAG
Source organism: Glaucomys volans (assembly GCA_020662805.1). Lineage (NCBI taxonomy): Eukaryota > Metazoa > Chordata > Mammalia > Rodentia > Sciuridae > Glaucomys > Glaucomys volans. The sequence continues at coordinate 37,245 of JAJEJO010003678.1, forward strand.
CATCAAAGAAACCTTTCCTCCTCTGAAATGGTTCTTGTCACGTCTTTTGGTCATAGCTGTGAAAAAGCAGACTGAAACATGTTCCTACACTTCAATAAATATCTCGTAATTTAGACTCAGCTGTTACAGCTGATCTGGAGTGGAGGGAAGATGGGAAGGAATAGACAGAGAAAACTGAAGAAAAAAAAGAGAAAAGCTCCATGGTTTTTACCCACCAAGTGCAATCAATCTTTGCCAGTTGCCCAGTGACCATGACCTGTGAGCCTAAAACTCAAGTGGCTACCAAAAATTTCACTCCTAGATTTTTAACTTAGGAAAGGGAAAACCAAGTCCATGAAAAGTCTTGTAAGGGAATGTTCATAGCAAATTTATGCATAATAGCCCCAAACTGAAAGCAATTCAAATGTTCATTAACAGGACAAACTGTGGTACATTCATGCAATGGTATGAGTCAGCAATAAAACAAATGAACTACTGATATACATGGCAATCTAAATAAATCTCAAACTACTGTGCTGAATGAGTAAAAGCCAGACCAGATACAAAAGAGTACATATTGTATGATTCCATTAATACAAGTTCCTAGAATAGGCGAGGCTAAACCACGTTAGAAAAAACCAAATCAGAATAGTAATGCTTCAGGGTGCTTCAGGTTGCTGACTGGAAAGGGGTACAGGGAAGTTTCTACAGTGCTGAAAATACACTTTGTGTGATAGCCACTGCATGAGTATATCTGTTAAACTCAATGAAATAATCCATTTATGATTTGTACATTTCACTGTATGAACATTTTTCTCAATAGACTTGTGGGAAAATATTCAACTGAAAATTACATGTGAAAATGATAAGAAAATATAGGAAAAATATAGAAAAATAGCTTTATGAGCTCAAAGTAAAAAATAATTTCTTAAAAAAGATATACAAAGTTCTACGTAGAAAATATTGACAAATGCCTTTATCAAAATTTTAAAATTATATGAAGAGGAAACTTACAGAAAAGGTCAATTCATATGCTAGACCAATAAAGATACTTGATCTCACTAGTAATCAAGTAAATGCAGTATTTAAAAAATGAAAATATTTCATACCTATCATATTAGCAGTAATTTCAGAGTTTGTGATCTGGTGAAGTTGTGGAATTGTAAGTCATTCTGTGTGGTGGGATTATCAACTGATTCAGCCATTTTAGTACCTAGAAAGTTGAATTTATTTTATATATCACAGACAAACTCTTACATGGATACAAGGAACATGTGCAAAGATGGTTATTGTAGCAGTGTTTGCACTAGATGGACATAATTTCCATCAATAAAAAGATGGACAAGTAAGGGTGTATAATCACATGGTGCAGTATTACATGGCCTTTAAAAGGAATAAACTAGATCTGCATGTATTGAGATGGATAGATGACAAAACAGGCTAAAATAAGCACAATACTGTATTATGTTCATGGATACATCTTTATATCAGATGTGTAAAAATTGATAAGATGAATACCCATTTAAGTGTTGGTACATCTGGGGAGGAAAGAAAGGAAAAATTAGTGAAATAATGGTTGACAGGACCTTATCTAAAATACATTATCAAAAAACAAAGGAAAAAACATCCATATACAAAAAATATTCCATGCGTGCATGCGTGTATGTGCTTGCACACAAACTCATGCAGAACTGGGCCTCATGCATGCAAAGGCAAGTGCTCTACCAGTGAGTTACATCCCCAGCTCCCAATAAATAAATCTTGATTGATTTCTTACATCATATGCAAAAGTTAACTCAAAATGAATCATAAACATTTAGGTAGTGATTCTAGTTTTGTGACCATGAATTAGGCAAATAATTCTTAGATATGATATTTGAAGTACAAGCAATTAAAAGGAAAGATATTGATAAACTGGACTTTACTGCAATGTAAAACTTTTGCTCTTGGAAAGATACTACTAAAAGAATGAAAAGACAAGGGGCAAATTGAGAGAAAACAGGTATAAAGCCACATATCTGACAATAATCTTATATCCGGAATATATGAAGAACTATCAAAACTGAAGGATAAGAAAGTGGATGACCTAATTTATTCATTTTTGTTTTGTATGACCTAATTTTAAAATGTTAACAAAAGAGATATATGGATATTTAATAAACGTGAAAGGTGCTCAACATCTTTAGTTCATAGGGAAATACAAACTAAAACCGCAATGAAATAGCTGAATTTCTACCACACCTATCAGGATAACTTAAAAAAAGATCCTGACAATGGCATGTGCTGTTGAAGACAAAGGAATGTGCAGGCACGGCAGGTGGGAATGCACAATGTTACAGTCACCTTGGAAACCCCATAAGCAAAGAAATGTAAGTGCTGTTGTTGAGATCAGGCAGCTTATGTGGAAGTGGTAAGGGCAAGAGCAAAGAGTGAGGTGCCCAGAGCCACTGTTCCTGCTCCTGAATTTACCGAGGCTTCTGTCAGTTTCTCATAAATAGGTCAATCCAACCATAAATGTCATTGTCTTGCTTTTCCAGCAATGCTGGAAACGTAAGAGGAGAAAAAACACGGCTTGGCCACCAAAGTCAGACACAAGCAAGCCCAAAGCCCATACACCGAGCCGTGTGTGTTTGGAGAGAATTCTGCCTGGACTCTCCAGGACAATGCCCAGAGTTGCCAATGCCAGATTGGATGGAGTCTGGCCTGCCAGGTATGCAACATGCTTTTGCAGGCTGAGATTCCTGAGTGTCGGTCTAAGAAAGGAGTGGGAAGAAAAGGGGAAAGAGAAGCAGAAAGAGGAAGGTAAGAAGAAAATACCTCTCTTTCCTGTCAATGCCTCAGGTACCTTTAGGGAACCTTGCCCAGGGTAACCCTGGGGCTTTTTCCATAGGGAGCCTGGCCTGGAGGAGTAGCTCTTTAAACTTTGAAGCCTCCTAGGAACTTGCCCATACACTGCCCCGAGTGCATTTACTCTACCAACATAACTGTCAACTGGCCATGCCACTTTCTGCCACATGATATTTACGTCTTTCAGAGATTTAAATACTGCTTACAAGATTCTTAGGAATCTTGAAATCCTGAGTCCTGTCCTGCTGCCTCTTGTGGTAGAATCACAACAGTGATACATAAAAAAGAGCCCTAAGCAAGAGTCTACTTTATTTCCTCCTTTTCCTTGGGCAACTCTACTAGTAACATTTTTTAAAAACCTACTTTATTTGGTATAATTGGCATAGAAAATACACATTTAAAATGTACAACTTTAGGCTGAATGCTGTGGCATATGCTGAAATCCCAGCAGCCTGAGAGGCTGGAACAGGAGCATCCTGGATTTGAAATCAGCCTCATCAATTCAGTGAGGCCCTAAGCAACTTAGCAAGACCCTGTCTCTAAAGAAAAATATATAACAGGGCGAGGGGCGATGGGGATGTGGCCCAGTGGTTAAGCACCCTTGGATTCGATCCTCAGTACCAAAATAGGTTAATTAATTAATAAATTTTAAAAAATATACAACTTGATAGATTTTAACAAATATATATCCCTGTACATAAGCCCCAACACAGAGCATGAACATCATTCTAGAAATTTTTTTTTTTTTTCATGCTCTTTGCAGCTAATCTTTGCACTGGGAAACCGGTGATCTGCTTCCTGTCATGATAGTTCTGCCTTTTCGAGAATTTCATATAAGTGGAATTATTATCCTTTTGTGTTAGACTTTTTATCATTTGGTCTAATTTTCTTTTTTATTGTGGTGCTGGGGATTGAACCCAGGGTCTCATGCATGCTAGGCAAACACTACCTCTGAATTATATTCCCACTTCACTCGGCCTAATTTTTGAAATTCATTCATTTTATTATGCATTGGTAATTCACTCCTCTCCACTGCTGAACAGTATTCCATATCATTTTAAAGTGTAAAAGCACCTTTTTCCTCTGGATTAAGAGGTAGGGCAGAAACAGTAAATTTAAAAATCTAGAAAAGGCAAGTCAGACCAATGTGAGAATGGGTCTGGTGTGAGAAAATTTATTTTTGAAAACACTAGAATGTCTTTTTAGATCCTTATTTTCCAAAGAAAGATATTTTCTTCAACTTTCAGTGTAAGTATGAAAATAAATGGCAACTGATACTTGGCCTTGATTTTGGAGAGGGGGCAATAAGGAACGAAGAAGACAGTGGCAAATTAGAGTCCATGTCCACCTAAGGGAAGCAATGCTATGCGGGAAGGAGGGACCAGGTTTCACACCATCTTATTCCAGAAAAGTAGGAAACCTGAATTTTAGATGTTGTAAACAAATTCAAATGTTCTTTAAACACTTAACTAGCCAAATCTGTTTAAATCAAGTAAAACAGATCTGGGGGCCAGATGTGGACTGGCAAGTACCACCGTGTGTCCACTGATGAGGCAGGTGAAAGCTAGTCCAAGCCACCCACTCCACATGGGTGTTCTGTGGAACCACTATGGTCCTGCTGGGCCCTTCCAGTCCAAAGGAAGCCTCAGGGATGGTTTACCTCACTGGCTACATGGGATAGAGGGAAAAGGAGGTAAAAATCATTACAAGGTCCTGAGAAGAAAGAGGAAGAGAATGTTTGCTACTGGCCAGTTATTACTCTTTTACCTCTCTCGCACAAGAGCAATGTGGGAGCGCATGCATGGAATCACCTGGTGGGCAAAAGCGGATCCCCAGGTCCCCTCCTGATTTATTTAATCAGAATCTCTGGTGGTTGGCCCTGCTATGGATCCACATTTTAACAAGCACCTCAAGTAATTCTTATCCACCTCGAAGTTTGATAGCCACCACATTGGATTTTCCACTATACTACAAAGGACTCAGTTGCTATTGGGACTCAATCCATTTTGTCCTACATCTTAATTTGTGATCTGTACTGTGGGAAAAAGGGAAGGCCTTGTGCGCCCCCTAGGAGTCAGCGTGGGGAGTGAACAGTTTCATAGTGATAAGTGATTTTTCAGAGATGTTAGGAATAAAAATTGTATATACATATATAAAAAATATATAATTATATATTATATGTAATATAAAATATGTGTATGTATATCTATATCTATCTATCTATCTATCATCTATCTATATCTCTCCAGTACTGGGGTTTCAACCCAGGGGTGATTTACCACTGAGCTACTTCCTCAGCTCTTTTTATTTTTTGTTCTGGGACAGGATCTCGCTAAGTTCCCCAGGGTGACTTTGAACTTATGATCCTCCTGCCTCAGCTTCCTGAGTAGCTGGGATTACAGGTAAGTGCCCAATCTTCTGTGACCTTACTAGCATCAGGCACTGTAATTGGCAATTCACATAAATTACTTAAGTCTATCATGCAGGTGTTCCTATTACTACCACCCCCCACACACATGCACATATTTTGGGGAGGATTGAACCCAGAGCCTGTGCAAGCTAGGCAAGTGTTCTGCCACTGAGCTATATCCCCTGCTCAATTACCTGCATTTGATAGGAGGAAATTCACCTGCAAATCAAATGACATGGTTGATAACTCTTCTTCAGTATATTTTCTTCTCTTGGCTTCCAGGATACCACACCCTTCTTGGTCTGCTTGCTGTCTCAACTGGTTGTTCCTTCTCAGTGTGCATTTTGGTCCCCCCTCTTCTCCCAGTTCTATTCTTTAGAGTGTCCCAAGCATCATTCCATAGTTTTCTTTTTCCCCTATACTCAATTTTGTAATGAACTCTTTTATCGATATGAATCTCGCATTGCTAATCTTATGACTAACATCTCTCCTGAAATCTAACCTCATATACAGCATTTTCTTTTTCCCTCCAGTACTGGGCATTGAACTCAGGGGTGCTCTACCACTGAGCTCCACCCTGCTCCTTTCTTAAAAATTTGGGATAGGGTCTCCCTAAACTGAACAGATTGGCCTTGTACCTTCAATCCTCCTTCCTTAGCCTCCTGAGTAGCTGGGATCATGTAGCTGACTTTTTTTGCGGTGCTGGAAATTGAACCTAGGGCCTTATACTTACAAGGCAAGCACTCTACCAACTGAGCTATATCCCCAGCCCTGTAGCTGACTTTTTGACACATCCAAGTGGATGCCTCAGAGACTTCTCAAACTATGCCTAAAAATGAATTTCTCACCTTCTTCTTCCAACCTACTCCATCAGAGTCTTCTCCTGTTTTGACTGATTGGAAGGAGCGATCTGCTCATTTGCTCCTATGACAATCCTTGGTATTGTTGTTGATCCTTTTGCTCAGTTACCCCGGATTGAATCACTAACACCTCTCCCTAGGAGTATCACTACAGCTTCCTTCTAGGTCTGCTTGTCTCACTTGCCTTCCGAGAGACTATTCCCAGAGACCAGATGATCTTCCTAAAATAAAACTCAGATTTTATCAGTCCTCTGCCTAAAGTCTTCCCAGGTCTTCCTGGTTCAACCTGATTAAATACCAAAGTCCTTAAAATGACCAAGGAGGCCCTCTACATGCAGGGCTCCTTCCTGACCTTGACTCCTATTACTTTCTTCTTCACTCAACTCCACTCCAGCCACACTGGTCTTCCTAATACAAGCCCGTCTTGTTTCTGCCTTAATGTTTTCATCCTGGCTCTTCCACCTGGCTGGAGCATTCTTTCCCCCCAAATCCACTTATTGAACACTTCACCTCCTGCAAAATCTTTACTCAGATGTTACCATCTCACCAAGAACATAAGTCTCTTTCCTTTATTTAAAATTGCATCTTCTCCTTCCCTCCCAAGCTTCTTATTATACTGCACTTTTTCCATAGCATTTAATGGCTTTCCAATGTATTAATATCATTTAAGAATTCATTATGTTTTGAATTATTTTTTCTCCCTCCACTAAAATATGAACTTCAAGAAGGCAGGGATTTCTGTCCATTTCGTTTACTAATATAACCCAAGCACATAGATCAGTGCCTGAAATATACAAATGTTTGCTGAATCAGACATGGAACAGCTACAAAACTGGCCCTGAGTCATTCAGTAACCTACTCAAGAATTAAATCTGAATAATAAACACAGAGAAGCAAGCCACAGCCTCCTGCAGTTTGTGTGGTTACTTGGGCAACTTCTAAGGCGAGCAAGGCTGGGTACCAGCCCCTCCAACTCACTAGAGAAATAGTGATGTGCTGTCTGTGGTCATTCACCTCTTCTTGAGCAGAGTCAAGGCCATGCTGGTATCGCCCACAGATGCAACACACAGATTTAGTCATTGTCTTCTTCATTTGATTTACTTGGGGGAAATAATGCTGAGTTACTATATTTTTGGTACAGCAAGAAGCCATATGTGATCTGGGGTGTGCTTTTACCTATACTATTTGTGTTTAAAGATGAGTCTTCAGAAGTTGTGATTCACAAAAAAAAAAAACAATGAAAAATTGTGGGAAATGAATTTTCTATAACTAGGTCTTGCTGAGTGTGGATGACTCATCATCAGATATACCTGGTTAAGAGATGTAATAAATGGCTCTGCTAGGGCATCCTGAATTGCCAACGACTGTATTTCTCACAGAGAAGCAAATCTGACAACTCCCTGCAGAAGAAGGCTGGGGACTCTGGAGGATAAAGCTGATGTGCCAGTGGTTGTATCTCATTAGGATGAGCAGCATGGAGCTCTGGACCCTGTGTTCCTCATGTCCTCTACTTGTCTAGACCAGCCCAACCTGACTTATTGCAGAACCCTTCTCCCAATTCTGATAGTGAAACAGAGCCTCAAAACTTCAGACTTCTGAAAGAAATCCAGATGCTGTTCTCCTTGTTCATTGCCACCACTTCCAAATCCTGCCCCATCTCTAGTCTTCCCCAGTCCTTCTATCATTACAACCATGGGTTTCCAACCCATTACACTCAGAATAAAAGTAGGCAATTAAAGACCAGATTGATCAGAGCTTAATGAACGAGCAATTTGAAGCATTTGTTCCCACAATTTGTTTTTACCGCTGAAAACCCAGAGAATTCCAAGAACCACTGTCAGAAAATAAAAGGAGAGATCAGGAAAATGCTGCAGCATTTGAAACATTTATCAAATGTACCCATCCACTTCCCAGCAGTCTGACTATACACGCAACCACTTAGATTTATAGCTCAATCTCTCAAAATTGGACAATTTGCTTCAAAGAAAAGAGTCAACTAGGCAGACTGCTTGAGTATGAAAGAAAAGATGTCTAGTTTATGTCAGTGATTAAATTGTGCCAATGATGTATTTTTGCATTGCAAAAATAAAATCAGCTCAAATGTATAAAAAAAAACAACAAGAAGAAATCTCAATCCTAGTGGCCAGATTTTCCTAATAGAATCACTGATTCATAAGGAACCACTTTAAAATTTGACATTTTCATGATAGTCAGTAGTAGATACTTGGTGGTAATTGTTAGGAAAAGGTGGCTTTGTAGCACATGAACTTGAACTTGTTGAAATACTTGCTTCCCTTGGCATGCATAGCACTCTTCTCTCCAAGTTTTCCTCTCACCCCTTGGCCATCACTTCTCAGTCTCACTACTGGTTCCTTTCATTGCTCTTACCATTGCTCCAACCATTGGACTGCCACAGAGCTCATTCCTGATCCTCTTCCCTACCTTCACTCTCTCCAGTGATGGTCTCAGCCAGTCTTTATGGTACCCAGTTACCATGCCTTTCCAAGTCCAGACCAGAACTCTCCCCTGAATTCCAGACTGGTTTAAAACAAAAGCTTACTTGATATATCTATATGGATATCTTTAATGGAAATAACAAATTTACATTCTCCAAACTAAACTCCTAAGTTCTTTCCCCACCCACACCCAATAGTCTTCTTTCCTTATCTCAGTGAATAGCAACTTCATTTATTTAGTTGCTTAATCTAAACTCCCTGACTCATTTTTATTTCACAGTGCCCCATATTTGATCATTCAGCAAATTCCATTTGATCTTTGTTAAAATTGTATTCGGAATCCAATCACCTCTCATGGTCTCCTGCTGTCACCTGGTTCAATCAAAGCCACCATCATCTTTTTCCTGGATTATTGTAAATTTCCCAACTGGTTTCCCTGCTTCTATGATTATTCCTCCTGCAATCTGTTCTCTACATCAGTGGCCCTTACAGGGTGGTCCAAGACCAGCAGTGTCAGCATCACCTGGAAATTCACTACAAATGCATATTCTCCTGTTCCATTGACCTACTCAATCCAAAACTCTAGGGATAGGTTTAGGCAATTGGATGCAGATGCATGCTGAAATTGGAGAACCACTACTTTACAGAGTAGCCAAAATGGTCCTTAAAAAAGGTAGATGGGGGATGGGGTTGCAGTTCAGTGATCGAGTGTTTGCCTAGCACATGTGAGGCACTGGGTTCAATCCTCAGCACCACATAAAAATAAATAAACAAATAAATGTATTGAGTCCATCTACAACTAAAAAAATGAAATAAAATAAAAAGGTCGATGGATCATGGTCACTTTTACACTCAAAATCCTCCAGTGGCCTTCCAAGTCATTAGCGGAAGAAACAGTCCTGCTGAGGATCTCTTCCCATTTCCATTATGACTGTAACCACATATCTCTCTGTTGTTCATTCACTGTGCCTGAGACATTCTGGCCCTTTCACTTTACCTCAGGGCCTTCACACCTCTATTCCCTCTGCCTGGAAAACCTCCTCCTCCCCACATAACTGCAGGGGTCACTCCCTTCTCACCTTCCAGTCTCCACTCAAATGTCAGCTTGTTAGAAGGGATTTCCCCAGCCACCATTTAAAAAATGACAACCTCCACTTCCCACCCCATTGTCCTGGGCTTCTTCCATGCCCGACACTCCATGTCATTTTTCTCCCTATCCCTTAGCGCATTCTGGGTTTGTCTGTTTATTGGTTATTGTGTCCCTCAAGAATATATGCTTCAGGGAGGCAGGAATTTATGCCTGTCATTTTTGTTTCTACATTGCCAGAACCTGAACAATGCTGGCAGCTGGTAGGTGCACTATAAATATTTGCTGAATGTATGAATATCCAATAAAGGATGGTCAAGGTGTTACTCCAGGAAAAGGATACATTTATTCCAATGATACTACCATGGTTCAAAATATTTTCGGGGCAATATTGGAAGCATGGAAAGCAGTCTGGGGCTACTTGCAATAATAAAAAAAAAAGAAAAGAAAAGAAAAGAAGAGAAAAGAAGAGAAAAGAAAAGAAAAGAAAAGAAAAGAAAAGAAAAGAAAAGAAATGAAAAGAAAAGAAAAAAGAAAGATGATGGCTTTGATTTGACCAAATAGTAGCAGAAGAGGTGGTGAAAAGTGATCGGATTCTGGATACAATTTGAGTGTAGACTCAACAGCTGTTTACAAGTCACCTATAGAAATAAGTCTCAGTATTAAAGAGAGGACAGCTCTTTTTAAAAAGTAAAAACATTTTATCAGACACATCATTTCCTGGCCCCAGCATCACATGATATTTGGCTGTTGCAAGAAATCAAATTTCCCCTTGAAAAGTGAAGCTTAGAACCATTGAAGACATTTATAGGCTCTGAATGCAATTCCTGATGTGATGAAAGAATAATTCTGGTTTTTATTGAGCACATTTTTGTATTTGTATGATTCAATTCTCACAGCAATTCTCCAAGTTCTGTGTTATTAACCCCATTTTTCAGATGAAGAAAACTAGGCTCAGAGAGGTGAACAAATTTCCTCAAGCTCTCCCAGCTGCAGAGGGGGAGGATTTGGATCCAGGCTGGTTCACGAATTTCCTTCATGAGCAAGAGGTGCTGGGAACACATGTACATGCTCCCAGGGAGAGAACACTCATTTGGGGCATTTCAGTCATGTTTTATTTTTATCTTTTTCTCTCCTCTATTCTCAAGTCTCATAAGCACGACTTCCATGGAGGGTCTGAGTCCCTCAACAAGTGTGGGGAATAGCTAGGACGTCTGGGCCAGTACTGTTTTCCTGGGAAGTGGTTCAGTGACCGAGGCCCTGAGTCAGGTGGTGCTATTGCTCTTCCAGACGCTGTTTCAGGGTCACACAAGGGAGAGACCATGGCCATTGCCATGGGGATCCGATGCTTTTCAGGGCTATGTAGCCAGCATTATCTTCTGGACAAGGGACTATTGTTTGATAGAAATAGAGGGTGTTTCTCACTAGGGATTTAGGCTTAAACAAGGACCCACATTTCAACAGTGCCTCTTTTTGTAACGGGTAATTCTTTTTTTCAGGTTTACGTGACTTTTTTTCAGATTCACACACAACTTCTGTCTTTCCTAACATGTTTCTTAAGAATTTTTGGTATGTGTTCCTGTGTGTTATGCACTCATGGAACAAACAGCTCATAATATATTAATATTAAAGCCCTGCGTTGCCCTGAGAACTCTGGGATTTCTGTGTCAGGACAGCGCAGGAGTCAGAAAAGACAGATTGGTGGGTGGGAATCGGCACTTAGGGAGAGATCCTCATGTGGCAGCCACTTTTGATATGTTATTTCAAACGATGCTCACAATTACCCAAGCAATTAATAGCCATGCTTTATAAATGAGAAATGTAATTTCAGTAATTGGAGCAAGATCACACAGCTGGTGAGAGTGGAATTTGGGATCAACTCCTAGGTCTCATTCCAAACCTGTTCTCTCTCCATTTCTAGTTCCACACTTCTTTGCTGATCTAGAGATCAGTTTCAGTTTCCTGAAATGAGTCACCTGGTTGGATGTGCACATAAGATGGTGCTTATGTAGGTCTCTAATATAGGGTGTGTGATATGAGGGCTCAATAAAAATCAAAATGTCCTTTCTTCCTTCTGCATCATTTGATTTTACCCTTTTGAGTTTTCTTTCTCTTTTTCTCCTCTCTCCCATCCTTTCAATTCCTGCTTTCCTTCCTTTCTCTTACCTTTTCTCTGCAAAAAACAAAAAGAACAACAGCAACAACAACAAAACATAGACTCTAAAGATCCCATTTCCAATGACAACATAGAATTTGTTAAAATAATCCTTTAGGACTAAGCCAAAAACAAAAACAAAAACTATGCAAGGTTTTTGTAAAGAGAACTATAAGATTTTTTTTTGAGGATATAAAAGAAGACCTGAATAAATAGAAAGCTATACATGTTTTTGACAAAAGACTCAATATTCTAAAGATATTAACTTTCCAAAGGAATCCATAAATTCAATGTAATACTAATAAAATCATAATGAGATTTATGAAATTTGAAAAGTTGATTTTGTAGTTCATATGGAAGAGAAAATGCATTGGAACAAGCAAAAAGAAAAATTAAAAAAGGAACAACAAGAAAGGGAGGGGACAGGAGGATGGGAGGCAAAAGGGGGAGGAAAAAGGGGGGAATCATGTACTGAAATTGATTTCCATACATGCATGAGTTTGTCAGGATGAACCCAACTACTATGCATGACTATAAAGTTCTAATTAAAAAAAATTAAAAAGGAAAAATGAAGGACCTGACTTTAGTTATCAAAATATATTTTCGCATTAATTAAATAATATTGTATTGACTCAGAATATTCTGAGTCAATGATACAGACAAGTGGAACGAAAAAAGATAATGCAGGAACAAAAATATGGACAAAAGAACATTTTGAATATAAAAGAATGAGAAAAGGACACACTATCCAAAAGTGATATTGAGAGGACTGTAGTTCCTGAAAATAATTAGATTCCTTTATCATATCCTACACACGGAATTCAAATGGGTTAAATTTTAAACATTAAATTTTAAAAATCAGATCATAAAATAAATAAAGTAAAAATATAGCACATTAGTTTTTATAATTTTGGAGGGAGAGAAGGCTGTCTAAATAAAGACACAAATTTTAGGAGCCATTAAAAATGACCAATAGGCCCAGCAAATCATGAGGCTGAGACAGGAGGATGGCAAGTTCAAGGTCAGTGTGGGAAGCTTAGTGAGACCCTGTCTCAAAATAAAAATAAAAGGGACTGGGATGTAGGGTAAAGTACCTCTTAGCTAAATCCCCAGAACTGAAAATACATACATATATACCTACATACCAATATCTCACTTCAAAAAATTAAAAGTTCTTGCCATGGATGTGATTTGAGATTTTACCCCAAAGATTCATGTGTAAGAACCTTGGTCCCCAGTGTTTTAGTCAGCTTTTTCACTGCTGTGACTAAAAGATCTGACCAGAACAATTTTAGAGGAGGAAACATTTATTCGAGGGCTGATGGTTTCAGAGGTCTTAGTCCATAGAAGGCTGGGTTCATTCCTTGGGGCTTGAGGTGAGGCAGAACATCATGGTGAAAGAGTGTGGCAGAGGGAAGTGGCTCACATGATGCTCAAGCAGCAGAGAGAGAGGTGTCCACTTGCCAGATACGAATTTATACCCCAAAGCCATGCCCCCAATTCCCACCTCCTCCAGCCACACCCTACCAGACTTCAGTTACCACTCAGTTAATTCCTATCAGAGGATTAAATCACTGATTGGGTTAAGGCTCCTACAACCTAATCATTTCTTCTCTGAACTTAATTGCAATGTCTCACATGTGAGATTTTGGGGGACACTTCACATCCAATCCATAACAGAGGTAAAGCAGAGTGGGAATTCCTTAGGTCATTGGTGGCATGCTGTTAGAAAGGAATGTGGGATCCCAGTCTCTCCGGCTTCCTGTCTGGAGATATGATTTCTCCATCTGGCACATGCTTCCACGTTGATGCCATCCACCATTAGGCCCACAGCAGAGGCTGAGCCAATGGAGCTGTCCAATCTTGGACTTTCAGCCTCCAAAACCATGAAGTAAATCAACTTCTTTTCTTTAAAGTAGCTTGCCTTAGGTATTTTATTGTAGTGATCAAAAACTGATGAATATAGATCTGCCTGATAACAAGTCACCAAGATAAATGGTCCAAGGGAAAATCTTTGAAAATATTTAAAATCAAGTATAATATGCAAAATATATTATAAAATATGTTTGAAATACATAAAAGTGTATTGTCTCCTAAATTTATTATGAAAAGACATAAAATATAAAACTGGGCAAAAGGGATAGAGACAATTCACAAAAAATTAATAATTAAGATACGGAAATACAAAATTAAAAACAATGAGATACACTTTATAACCAATTGGATTCCTAAAAATTCAATAGGATGAGGCTGGAAGTATAGCTCTGTGGTAGAGCCCTTGCCTAGCATGTGCTAGGCCCTGGGTTGATCCTCAGCACACTACACACACACACACTCTTTTTTTTTGGTACTGGGAATTGAACCCAGGGGCACTCCACCACTGAGCCACATTCCCAGCCCTATTTTTTCGTATTTATTTAGAGACAAGGTCTCACTGAGTTGCTTAGGGCCTTGCTAAGCTGCTGAGGCTGGCTTTGAACTCTCAATCCTCCTGCCTCAGCCTCCCAAGTGCTGGGATTACAGGCGTGCGCCACCACGCCCTGCCACACACACTCTTTAGTAGATTGATATCCATATCAGCAGGTGGAAATGGGCAATTCCATACACAATTTGTAAGAGTGTGAGTTGCTGCCGGGCACAGTGGCGCACGCCTGTAATCCCAGTACTTGGGAAGCTGAGGCAGGAGGATCGCGAGTTCAAAGCCAGCCTCAGCAACTTAGCAAGGCCCTAAGCAACTCAGTGAGACCCTGTCTCTAAATAAAATACAAAATAGGGTTGGGGATGTGGCTCAGTGGGCGAGTGCCCCTGAGTTCAATCCCCAGTACCAAAAAAAAAAAAAAAAAAAAAAGGTGTGAGTTGCTACAAGCTTTCTTGACCATCATTTAGAAATAAATATGTAAATTTAAAGTAAGCATATCTTTGAAGTTTTGAATTCCATTTCTTTTCTTTTTCCTCCCTTTCTCCCTCCCTCTCTCCCTTCCTTCCTTCCTTTTCTACTGGAAATTGAACTGGGGCACTTTACCACTGAGTTACATTCCCCAGTCTTTTTATTTTTTTATTTTGAGACAGGGTCTCATTAAATTGCTCAGGCTGGCCTTGACTTGTGATTCTCCTGCTTCAGCCTCCTGAGTCACTGGTATTACAGGCATGTGCCCCCACTGCACCTGGCTTGAATTCCATTTCTAAGAATCCATACTTGTGAAATATTCATACATGTTCAGAAAGTAAATGAGCATGGACGATCAATGTAGATTTATTTCGAATAAAGAAAAGATCAAAAGGGTCAAAAATTCCCTCCATTAGGGAATGGTAAAAGGAATGATGGCACATTTATATTGTGGCATATTATACGATGACTGAAAAAAATGAGGTAGATTTCTATAGACTATATAAGAGTTCTAAGTGTAAGATTGAAGAAGTCAAGTACTATGGAGAAAGAGGACTTGGGAGTTTTCTTTTTCATTCGTATTTAATTCATTCACTTGTTTTTGGCAGTGCTGTCCATCCAAACCAGGGCCTCAGGCCTGCTGAGCAGGTGCTCACCACTGAGCTACTTCCCCCACCCAGGACTTGGTGTTTTGCTCTACATAACATGTCTCATGTTGTTTGTATTGTTATTTATAGTGAGCACATTTTTCTTGTGTAAAGAATAAAAGGTAGGGCTGGGGATATAGCTCGGTTGGTAGAGTGCCTGCCTCGCAAGCACAAGGCCCTGGGTTCAATCCCCAGCACCACAAAAAA
>JAJEJO010003678.1:52879-89003 GCA_020662805.1 Glaucomys volans
AAAAAAAAAAAAAAAAAAAAAAAAAAAAAAAAGAATAAAAGGTAACTTACTTCTGTTCTTTAAGTAAACATAGTGTTACTACTATTGTGATGTGTCCTGGAAGTTTCCCTGGGCCTCTCCCAGGACAGAGGGGGGTTGCTGGCACTGAGGTCAGGGCCCGAGGATGAAGACAACAAAGCTGAGCCCATGAGGATTTAGCACAAGAGAGGAAAGTGTGTAGTCCTAGCTTCTCCAGCTCCTAGCCTAATGTTCTCACTCTCAGCAAGATACTTAAGATTCAGCTTAGGCAAGAAACACTTGCTTCATTGCCTCTTCTCCTGGCAATGGAAACAGCATCCCCAGAATCTAACAATAAGATGTACATTTTCTATGTCTTGGTAAACTCTCTCCTGTCACAGGGGGAAACAACCCTGGGTCTCTTTTTCTTCCTTTCCCTTTCCCAAACCTTTGTTCTTCTCTAGCTGACACATTTAGAGGGGAGCAAACAACAACAAACAAACTTGTTATTTTTTTTTTTTTTTACTTAAGAGTTGAGCATTCCTAATCTAAAAATCCAAAATTTGAAATGCTTCCAAATTCTTTCAACTTTTTGAGCACAGGTATGATTCCACAAGGGGGAAATTCCCCACAATAAAGTTTTGCTTTACAAACAAAATTATTTAAAATATTCTACAAAATTACTTACTGCCTATGTATATAAGGTATATATTAAACATAAGTGAATTACATGTTTAGACTTAAGTCCCACCCCCAAGATATCTAATTGTGTATATGCAAATATCTGAAATCCAAAACACTTCTGACTCAAGTATTTCAGATAAGGGATAGTCCACCTGTACATACATGCATGTGTGTACGAAGAGTATATACGAGACTGCACTCAGAATCACTTTTCCTAGGAAAATTCCTTCAGAAAATTAAAAATAAAATTTGCCATTTATAGCAACATTATTCTACAATATTTCTTGCCTATGTGTTCAAATTATTTTGTACATTTTTTGCACTATTTTCAGAACACTTCTCTTCCAAATCGGTTTTTGCTATTTATTTTGCACTATTTTCAGATTTTTTCACATGATTGTATTGATTTGTCTAAGATTCACATGATACTAAAGTCAGAAATAAAGCTGCAAATGATCAGAAAAATCTGAAATCAAGAGAAATTGTACTGCATATACTGAAGAATGATCAAACTTAAGCCCTGCAAGCAGAATGAACTCTAGTTGGAAAATCAAGAGATCTCCACTTTGGTCTTCTAGGCCAATCACTCCATGTGACCTCATTCACATGTGTGGTCCCTTACCTATTTTACAGATATGTGAGTTCCTTTATCTATAAATTACACAGATTGGGAGACAAGATTTTTAAATTTCCTCCCACTGATAAGAATCAAAGATTCCCATTGATTATGGGGAGTATGGATCAATATGCAGACAGAACTTAGAAACAACAACAACAACATCAGCAAGATTAGTAGCTAGCATTTAATAAGCACTCACTGTATTGCAATAACTAGACTATATACTTTTTATCTATTATCTTATTTGATTCTTATAACAACCATTTGAGGTAGAAATGGTTTCTGCTATTATGTGGATGAAGACAGTGAGGGCTAAGAGGGTACAGAACTTACTCCTGGGCCTATAACTAAAGTGGAGAGTCTGGATTTGAATCTTTTAGCCTAAGAACTAACGATAACCTGTGGTCCATGTCATTTTGCAGAGTGCCTTTGCATAACACCATTACTGCTCTTGAGTGGGGGAAGGGGAGGAGAGAGGCTGGCAAATGAACCCCTTAAGAGTTCCTTTAGTCCTAGAAAATGAATGTAACTAAAAGCTTCTTTTGCTCTCTGGAAGGTTCAGTTGTGGTGGACCACTAAATTTCCATACTAGGCGGAAATTTATAGTTGTGAGGGCATCCTGAAAATTTTCACAAAGTTGAGAAGTGATTAGAGCAGCTGAAGATAAATGACTCTTCCAGTAGAGCCTTAGAAAAGACGTTTCCAGGTCAGGTTCCCTGACTAGCCTGGATGCCAGTGATTCACTTATTGTGTGATTAAGTGCCAGGCTTATGTTTTCAGAGCTAATGATTCTAAAGCTTTCTGTGGTATTACTCTGAGACACATAAAGAAAAAAAAGATACCAAACTAAAGGCAATTAGGAGCAATCAAAGCATTTGGAAATTAAGTTTCAATTTCTGCATTTGCTAAACTCTTCATCAAGAAAATCAGTAAATTTTTTTAAAAGCCATGAATATGATACACAGAGAATTTAAAAAAGCAATCAGTTTAAAAACACATGCTTCCCAGAATGCTGGGGGTGTTTAGGACTGAACCATTTTTCACTTGTCATATTTCACTGCATTTATTTAGATGTGTGCCTACTAACACTTTCTTGAGCAATGTTGCCCTTTCAGTTTTGATAGATGAATGTATCATCTATGATGATGATAGGAGTGTGTAACTCCTTACTGACAGAAAGACCCTAAGAAGCATCAAAGAATAAAAGCTACACTGAACCATTTATACAAGAGCTTCCAGCAAATGGTAATGGGTAGGCTTTTCTTGTTTGGGTTTATGTGTATATAAGATGTTTGGAAAAGTCCTTAAATCACATTCAACCAGGCTGGTCCTTAGTTCTTCAACGTACCATCACACCCAACCTTGAAGCTACAAAGTGACATGAAAGTCAGTATTAGAAATTATCTTCCCATCTAAGCAATGCTTTGACTTCTTCAATTAGCTCTTTGATTTTGCTCAGAGCCAAATCCAATACCTTTTAGAATATAAAGTAGAGCACTTCATCTTTCAGTAAGATATCCCCTGCCCTCTGATCCATTCGTCATTCATATCTTGGTTCTGAAGTCTTTCGCATATGGTAGTCTTTCTCATTGGTGACAACTGGGTGGGCTGTATTATTAAATGTGAAGAGATCTAGGTTTTGGTGACTGCCTGCCAGTGTGTATGTGGATGTGTAGGTGTGTGGGTGTGTTGAAAGGGATGGCAAGAAATGTTAGTTATCTTAAAGAATGTAGAAATCAAAGAAATCAAGGTACCATTTCTACTTTCAAATTCCCATAAGTGTTTCAACAAGTGACTTCATTCTCTGTGGTGGAATAAGTTACAGAGGTCAGGATGACTTTGCAGGAAGAGGAAAAAAATCATACTGAAGGTCTGAGTTTGCATTTAATGAAAACTAACTTTTAGACAAAGTAATGCCGGAATCTGATCTTGCTTTAGTGGCATTCTGATATACTCAATAAATCATTTTGTCCACCACTTACTTGTTATACTCAAGATCACAAAGTAATTGTTAAATTCCTTCTCTTGTTTGACAAATTAGACTTGGCTGTACAGTTTTAATACATAGACCAGAAAAAAAAAATGAACTCCAAGTGTTCTAGGATTGTAATATGTTGAATCTAGAATGGACTGTAGAGACTAATTTTTTTTTTTTTTTTTGAACCGGGGATTGAACTCAGGGGGCACTCGGCCACTGAGCCACATCCCCAGCCCTATTTTGTATTTTACTTAGAGACAGGGTCTCACTGAGTTGCTTAGGGCCTTGCTAAGTTGCTGAGGCTGGCTTTGAACTCGTGATCCTCCTGACTCAGCCTCCTGAGTCGCTTGGATTACAGGTGTGCGCCACCATGCCCGGCGAGACGAATTATTTTGAAATGCTTGTTTTACAAATGAGAAGGATGAGACCAGAAAACTTGCCCATGTTGGCACATTCAGTTGGCAGAAGGGTTCCCAGGACCTCAGGTTTTCTGACCTATGGTCCAGCAGCTTTTCACTCTTTACCTGAGGCCCCCTTAGAAACAAGTCACCACATTTTTAGACTGCTGCCAATCGTATCCACCTCCAGGTCTTAGATGGCTTTGACAAAGTACAGATTTTCTCACTATAGAACCTAGTTTTCTGTCCTTGTGCTCTGACTGAACTTTTTTATGTTTAGTTCTGAAATGTCTTTGCTTTAGTGGCATTCTGATATATTCAATAAATCATTTTACAAAGTCTCGTCCCCCCTGCCTCCCACCAATCCATGCAAATTCACACACCCTTGATACAGTTAGGCCTGCAATGCTCAAAACTCTATCTTCATATGTTGATGCTGGATTGCCATTTTGGAGAATACGATCTGAAATAGCTATACCAAGATTGATTTCACCATTAAAGAGAAAATTGTATTTTACATTAGTTTTTATAAAGATTACTTCTTTCATCCATCTACATCTTTTCCTGAAAAGTACTTAGTTCTCTATTATTGGGGCAGAATGGAGAGATGAAATCTACAGATGATGCCAGTCCTCATTATAACTAGATTTCAGCCTCTTCTCTCTATGTGCCTTTAATGCAAATGAGTCACAAGCAGCAAATATGACAAATTTGAGTTTGAGTTCCCAGTATCTGGTGGAGGTCATCATAAAGATGAACAATCAAAACATAGAGTCCAAAAAGTATTACATTAAGCGTTGAATTATCTTTGTTCAGCCACTTACTGTGTGATCGTGAATGAATCAATGTCTCTGAGCTTCAGTAACATAATCTGTAAAATGGAAGTGATTAACCCTCCTTTGCTGACTGCACTCCCGTACTGAGCCCACTGATGGCTTCCCATAACACTTAGGATTCTGAATACTAAGTGTTATGGGAAGTGGCCTAAAATGTCCTTCCTGAACTGGCGCTCCTTTCTTCTCTATCACTCTTATGGGCACTAATATGCCCCAAACACAGTGCTTTTCAGTTTTGCTACTTCTGCAAGGTTTTTAACGCCTGGCACCTTTGCTCCCTCTGTCACCTCTGTCTGAAATACTCCCCTCCCCCTCATTTCTTACCCTGCTGGCTCATATTTTAGGTTTTGGTTTAAATATCATCTCTTCGGTGGGCTTCCATACTACCCCCCTTAAATATATTCTCCTGCCTCTCTCTACTTGGTTCCATCACTTTTTGAATCACAGATCATTTATTTCTTGTATAATGCTTATTATCATTGTAAATTATATATGTTAAAATATGTATATTTATTTTCTTTTACTATGACTTTCCCAACAGGTCTGTGCACTTCGTGAGGGTAGGGTCATTGTCTCTACTATTCATTGTTGTATTCCTGATCCCAACGTATACACACACAATATTGTTTCCAATTCAAAAAGTGATATGTATTCAGCCAGCATGGTGACTCATGCTTGTAATCCCAGTGGCTTGGGTGGCTGAGACAGGAGGATGGCAAGTTCCAAGCCAGCCTGTCTCAAATAAATAAATAAATAAATAAATAAATAAATAAATAAATAAAAGAGCTGGGGATGTAGTTCAGTGGTTAAACACCCCCGGGTTCAATCCCCGTTACAAAAAAAAGTACACATTCAAAAACATCCTAAGAATATAAAACTATCAAGCAAGCAATATTCTTTTTTCTTTTTTTGAGGTGCTGGGGATTGAACCCAGGGCCTTGTGCTTGCAAGGCAAGCACTTTACCAACTGAGGTATATTTTCAGTCTGTAAGCAATATTCTGTGTGAATGTAGGTGGGAAAATATTTAACAGAAGATTATAAAACGAGTCTAGGTGACATACATACATGTGATTGTACATTATGACCAAGTGGAATTTATCCTAGGAATACAAAATTGTGTAACATTAGAAAATCAGCTGATATGATAGACTATATTAGTAGAAAGGTGGATGAAAACCACATTTTCTCAACAGATGCAGAAAAAAGCATTTTATAACATTCATACCTATTCGTGATAAAAATTCTCAGCAAACTTCTTCAATCTGAGAAAGGGCATCTCTAAAAAACTGACAATATTATACTTAAAGGTCAAAGACTGAACACTTTCCCCTTATCAGGAGCAAAACAAGGATGTCATCCTCATCACTGCTATTCAAGGTTGTATCCAAGATTTTAGTCAGTACAATGAGGAATAAAATATATTAGAGACATAGATTGGAAAGAAAGAAGTAAAACTATATTTGTAGATGGCAATCTTACCTATAGAAAATCCAAAGCCTTGCACAAAAAAACTAACAATCTAAGTTAGAACTAACAATCTAAGTTAGCAAGGTCAGAATATGCAAAATTGATATAAAAATCAATTCTTATTCCATTTATTTTAAACAGATAGATAAAAACATAAAATTATACATATTAATGAGATACTATGTAATGTTATTATGCATGTATGCATTGTGTAATGCTTAAATCAGATTAAACATATCTCCTCAAAATCCTCTCATATCCTGTTTATCATTTCTTTTGTGGTGAAAACTTTCAAAACCGTTTTTCTGGCTTGTTGAAGTGTTCATAACTATTATCTGTAGCCTATTGTACAATAGCACACCAGAACTTCTCAGTATTTTCCCCAACCCCCTGCCCCCTCACTTCAGGTAACCACCATTCTGCTATCAACCTTTACAAGATCAACTTTCTGATACATGCCATGTATAAATACGATCATATGGTACTTGTCTTTCTGTGCCTGGCTTATTTCACTTAACGTGATGATCCCGGTTCCATCCATGTTGCTGCAAATAACGGGGTTTAATTCTTTTCATTGCTGAATAGTATTCCATTGAGTATGGGTATGACCTTTTCTTTATCCATTCATCCAGTGATGCAACGTAAGTTGTTTGCATTTCTTGGCTATTGTGAATAGAGCTGTAATGAACATGGGAGTGCAGATGTCTCTAGAGATCCTGATCTCATTTCCTTTGGATATTGAATCTAGTAGAGAGATTGCTAGATTATATGGTAGTTTTAATTTTAATTTTTTTGAGGAACCTAATATTGTTTTCCATAATGGCTGTACTAATTTACATTCCCAACTACTGTGTGGATGGATTCCCTTTTCTCCACACTCTTATCAGAAATTTACTCTTTTTGATAATAACCATTTTTATTCAAGTGAAGTGATACCTATTTGTGGCAATTTTATTTTTATAAGCTAGCAACAATCGAAGATTAAGGAAACAATCCCCGTCATAAAACTATCGAAAAGTTCGAAATACTTAGGAATATATTTAACAAAGAAGTATAGAACTTGTACACTGAGAACCGAGATATTGCTGGCAGAAATTAAAGAAGACTTAAATAAATAAAGACATATTTTGTATTTATGTATCAGGAAGGCATAATATTGTTAAGTTGGCAATTTCCTCAAAGCTAACCTATTAACTCAGTGCAATTCTTAAAATATCCCAGCAGGTTTTTTAATAGAAATTGGCAAGCAGATCCTAAAATTTATAGAGAAACACATACAGCCTAAAATAGCCAAAACCACTTTGAAAAATAACACAAGGCTTACATTGCCTGATATGAGACTTACTCTAAACCTTTAGTATTCAAGACAACATGGTATTAGCATAAAGGTAGGAATAGATCAATGTAACAGAACAGAGAATCAAAGATAGGTATTTATATGTATTTTTGTATAGGTTCCAAGATAATCTAATAGGATAAGAATTATCTTTTTGATGAATGGTGCTGGAAAAACTGCATTTCCAAAAACTAGGTTTTAAATAAACCCGGTCCCTTCCTCACATCCTATGCAATACAAGATAAAAAACAAAAACAAAAACAAAAAAAACAGGGTCTCACATTGTATTTGGTTTTTGTGACTCTTTAGTCTTCTTTTGTCTGTGATATTTCTTCCAATGTTATGTGAATTTTATAAGTTGCTCAAGTCAGAGCTTTAATGGAGCCAGCCTCAACCTGACAAGCTAGAGCCTGCAACCTCCTAGAGATACAGAGAAGCAAAAACAATTTAAAGGGAGTGAATGCCTCCTGTCTTTTGAAAACTTTATAGCAGCCACAGTACACGGTTGGTTCTTGTGGTCAATCAGACCATACCCCAGGCCCAGACCACCAGACAGGCTGGATCTTCCCCATGTCAGACTCACGCCTTTCACACTGAGCAACCTACAAGACCTCCCTGGTGAGTTCTTTCCTGTTGGTTTGAAGCACCAGCAAAAACTAATTGAAAGAGTTTGGAAGGTTGAATCTCCTTTTCATTTATATCACCTGTCACTTTGATTATTGTGAGCACAGCTTTAGAGCAGGAGAGACGAGCTGGGCACATGGTTTACCCACAGACGGGACCAACACGGGGAGACTGACCTAATATTCAGACAAGTACAGAGTCTCAGCTTGGCAAGTAAAGAATGATGACCTAGGGTCTCAACAACTTCTGTTTTATTTCGGGCAACAGAGTGGGAAACAGAAGATTCCCAGATGGTACTGATGTCTTCACAAGTGAATGGTGAACTTGCAAGGCAGTCTGATATGGAACCTTCAGAATCCAGGAAGCAGACAGAAAACAAAGGAAAATTTGTACCTGAGGAAACAGAACCTTTACTCCAGCTAATTAAAAATTATGGGAGTCCATGGTTTTGGACTGCCCTCCTGCCCTAGGACCTAACCAACCAAACCAAACCAAAGTGGAGACATTTATGCTAAATGCCACATAATCAAACTGAAACTTTAAGGAAGCAGATCACAAAACAGACAATTTTTTTTCTGAGAATAGGAGACACCCAGCTACCTCAAACAGCACAATAAGGAAGTCCCCCTGCTTTAACCCTTACAAAAGAGTAGCTTGAAGTAACATGATGTTAACCAATCAGTTATTTTTCATATTATTGTTTCCATGGTTCATCTTACAAAACCCACTTGCTGTGGTTTGAATGTGTCCCCTAAAATTCACTTGTAGGAAACTTAATCCCCAAGGTAACAGTGTTGAGAGGTGGGAACTTTAAGAGGTGATATGAGGGCTCACATTCATGAATGGGTTAATGCTGTTATCTTGGGAATGGATTATGTATACCAAGAGTGACTTTATATTAATAAAAGCAAGTTAGGTTCCCTCTCTCACCCCCTCTTGCCCTTCCACCTTCTATCATGGAATGAAATAGCACAACACAGCCTTTGCTAGCTAACAGCGTTATGTTCTTGGACTTCCCAGTCTCTGGAACCTTAACACAAACACATTTCTGTTCATTATAAAGTTCCCGGACTTAGGCATTCTGTTCCATCAGTAGAAAACAGATTAAGGTACCTCATTCTACTAATTGCCCAGAGAGAACTCTCATTCTGTTTTGTAGAATGGAGTCTACCCTAGTTCATGAAATAAAATAAAATGCAATTAAATCTTTAAATTGATTGAACTTTTATCTTTTGATACACACAAGCAAAGGTTCAGGGGCAAAATACATATCTTCAGAAAGGGAGATAAAGTAAGCTTTCTGTTAAGAAAAGGAAAATAATTAAAGCGCTAGAACTGGCTTTTAAAAATATATATAATAAAGCTGGGTGAGTTGCACACTTGTAATCCTAGCTATTCAAGAGGCTGAGGCAGGAGGATTACAAATTCAAGGCCAGCCTGAGCAAATTAGCAAGATCCTATCTCAAGATAAAAAAATAAAAAGGGCTGGGATGTAGCTCCATGGTAGAGCATTCTTAGGTTCAGGCCCCAGTACTGCAACAAATGTTATACATCAGAAAATATGTGGAAAGGGGCCATACCTGAGAGGTCATTGCCTGGGTCAGCAGTACAGCACTATGTCCTGAGTCTTACGTCTAAAAACCTGTTATCTACCAACAACAGAGTTATGTGTGCATTTGTTACCATTTGATCTACTTCCTCTATTAAGTCAGGTTAACCCTGACTGTATTTCCTTTTGGCTCAGAACTTAGCTGAAAAACAAAAGAGAGAAGCAAAGAGAACCTCAAATCCTCTCAGCCCCCCTCAGACCCTTTTCATTTATATAACCACTCTTTTACCAGACCACATCAGCCCACTATTTTCTCATTTGGTATAAAAATTAGTAATATGATTGCTGTTGAATGAAGTTTCTTATGTGGTGTTCTCTCCAATTGTTTTACTCAGCTTTTTTTTCTTTTTTTCTTTTTTTTTTTTTTTTTTTTTTTTCTGGGGGCAAAAAAACTCCTGAAAAAAATGCAGAGAAGGAGAAGTTTAATTTGGCTCATGGTTTCAGAGGTTCAGTCCATGGTGGGCTACTCTTTTGCTCGGGACCCAAGCAGAGGCAGAACATTATGGTGGAAGGGTATAGAAGAGGGAAGCAGCTGAGGACATACCAGCTAGGAAGCAGAGAGTTGCTCCACTCACCAAGAACAAAATATAAACCCTAAAGGCATACCCCCATGACCTATCTCCTCCAGATGCACCCTACCTACCTACAGTTACCACCCAGTTAATCCTTACCTGTGGATTAATCCACTGATTAGACTACAACTCTCATAAACTAAAAATTTCACCTCTGAATATTCTTGCATTATCTTACACGTGAGTTTTTGGAGGGTACCTCATAACTAAATCATAACACCAATAGATCTCACATTGTCTTGTTTTTGGGCTTCTGATGGTTGCTCCAGTTCTTCCTATGATGCCCTTTCATTGCCATCTCCTGAAACCTGTGCATTCCTCTGGTGGCCAGAAATGCTTTATTCTCAGCCCCTGTGTTATTAATCTTTTTTACTTTGAGTCAGGAGTGGCTAGGTTATGCTTAGTAACAAATAACCTCCAAAATCACCATGGCTTATAACACAAAGTTTTATTTCTCACTACTTTATGTTCATTGCAAGTCATTATAGCTTCACTCATATTCATTCCTTTAATCCTAGAACAGAGGCTGATCCAGCTTCTGTCTGGATGATTACCAGCCTTATGGTTGAGAAAAAGAAGAAACAGTAAACCACAAACTGGGTCTAAAAGTGACTGTCTGGAAATGACACATGCCACTTCTGCTTATGCTTCATTAGGGAGGGGAAATCTCATGGACTAGCCTAACATCAGTGGTATAGGGAAGTATCATCTTTCCTCCCTGCTAGCATTCAGAAACAATAATTCAGTTTACCACATATGCTGTTGCAATCAGGACATCTGTAGCTCTTTATCTGGGTACATGGCCCACAATACAAATCTGCTTCTCTCTCAGGATATATATGCTACTGCATAGGGACAAGAAGCTTTGGGGTCATTGGCTAGAACTGAGTTGCTGACTTTAAAATTCTTTCTTCTCCTCATCCCATCACAGGACCAATCCATTGTGGGTTCTTGGCCTGCCATAGGATCAGGCTCAGGTCAGGCTTGACAAAGGAATAACAGGCATGGAATGCCTCCTTTTCTCCTGTTAGCAGCTAGGCCAGAGACTTCCCTGGGGTTTTGACCAGAAGCTTCTTCCTGAAACACTGTTTTGGTTGATTGATTTTTCATCCTGGCTAGCCGTTTCATAGTACAGTGCCAGAAAATTCAATTGATCTTCTTCCTGAAGTGAACTTTTTTTTTTTCTTTTTAAGTACTTTTTAAAAAATCCTAGTTTATTTGGGTTTTGGCCTGGGTGGCACTATTGTCACAGATTTCTGTAATTCTTTTCTATTTATCTCTATGGAACTCAAATTTTCCTCCAGCCTTTTAAGACTGTGATGATGAATGAAGTCACATTTACAGTAATAACTCAGTTTCCCTGGTGCATCTTGCCTAGTAGCTCATGTAAGATCTCCTAGTTTATTTCTTAGTGTGTTAGGAATGAGAGTGGGTTAAGGGGTCCTCTTACTTTCTTCTGTCAGGGCTCCCATCCCATGAATGTCCAAACTGGCTCTTGAGTTCTTAGGTTGCAAGTCATAGAAAATAACTTGAGCTGACTTAATCAAAATTAAGAGTTTATCATAAGGCCAACAGGCCACCTCTCAGAATAGACGGAATATAGCTGGCTATCAAGCAAGTTCTATTAGATCAGAAAAAGGAAATTAAGAATGTACTTGATCATTTTTTTACCTGTCTGTTTTGGTGTCTGCTTTATGAGCTTGCCTCTGTTGACTGGTCTTTCTACCCTTAAGCCCAAAATGTGGAGAGTCCTTAGTTCTCCCTGAATCTTAAAACCAATTTTTGTCTAGGAGGGTCCCATAGTCCAAGCTTAGATTTTAAGTAAATGTTAAGGATTAGGGTCACCTAGAAAACAACAAAAGTAGGTGCTGGCGCCTCATTCAGTGGACTGGGCAGAGTCAGGTGAGAATGGAAGATTTTTCTTGAATTTGGCAGACATTCTAGTTATCTACTATATTAGTTTGCGAGGGTGGCCAAAACAAAGTTCCAAGACCAAGTAGCTTTAAACAATGGAAATTTATTGCTCACAGTTTGGTGGCATCCAAGATCAAGGTGCTGACAGATTGGTGTCTGGGGAGGTCAAGCTCCTTGGCTTGCAGATGTGTCCTCGTGGTCTTTCTTCTGTGCATACTCATCCCTGGTGTCTCTCTGTTCATCCTCATATTTTTACAAGAACAAGTCAGATTGGATTAGGGCCCACTCTAATGGCCTAATTTTAACTCAGGTACCACTTTAGAGACTCTATCTTTAAATACTCTATCTCTGTATTTAGAAGTACTGAGAGTTAGAGCTTCAACATATGAATTTTGAGGGGGTACAATTCAGCCCATAACATCTACTGCTATTTAACGAATCACCTTAAAATACAGTGATGCAAATAAAAAAAAATTTATTATGCTCAAGGATGATATAGGTCAGATGTTCAGAAAGAGTTCCCTGCGCCTGTTTGATACTTGATGTCTGGGGCCTTGGCTGGAATGACACAAATAATTGGGTTCTGGTAAATATCTGGACTGGAGGATTCTCTTTTGAGATGGCTTCTTCACTCATTGTTCTGTGCTTGGGATGAAATGGCTGTAGCATATACTCAGATGACACAACCACCTAATAGCTATAAGGAGCCTTCCATGTGATTTGGGCTTCCTCACAGCATGTCAGCCCTAGCAATTCTAGGTACCAACTTTTTTTTATCATTCTGGAAAAGTAAAATTATGCAGTGGTAATAAACAGTCCTAAAAT
The DNA here is from genome assembly GCA_020662805.1 of Glaucomys volans. NCBI lineage: Eukaryota > Metazoa > Chordata > Mammalia > Rodentia > Sciuridae > Glaucomys > Glaucomys volans. The sequence goes on from JAJEJO010003678.1 coordinate 65,740, forward strand.
ATTGACTTCAAACAACAAAGATTTGTTCCTGATTCATATTCCATGTCTACTGTGGCTCAAAAAGGAATTTTGTTAGTTGGAGTTCATCAAGGGCCCAAACTTTTAGAGGAACCACAATCCCAAAATTGCTAGTTGTTGGTTTAGGGAGAAAAAAAGGCCTGGAGAGCACTGTGTGGTCCTATAAACATTCACAAGTGTGCTTTAACTGCATCACACACATTTTGGTACATAGTTTCCATTTGTATTTCATACAAAATATTTTCTAACTTCTTTTGTGATTTCTTCTTTGACCCACAAATTATTTAGAGGGGTATTGTTTTAATTCCAAATGATTTTTCAGCTATCATTTTGTTACTGAGGTCCACTTTAATACTTCTTAGAGTTTATAAACTGTATAACAGTTTGAGTGAAACAGAGATTATTTCAATCCTTAAGAAAAAAATTTAAGCCTGTGCCATGGCTTGAAAGTGTTATCTCTTGATAAATATTCCATGAGCATTTGAAAAGATTACAAATGCTCTGCAGTTGGATGAATCATGGCAGAAGTGCATGATGGAGGAAGCTGCTCTGTGTGGCAGCCAGGAAGGTAAGGTCATGCCTCCAATGACCTAACTTCCTTCCATTAGGCCCCACCCACTAAAGGTTACACCTCCCAAGAGCACAAGCTGGTGATCACACCTTCAACACAAGGGCCCCTAGGGAACATTTTAAATCTATACTATAGCACTGAAGAAAAATCTGAGGTAATTCTTATCTTTATTTTTTCTCAAGCTACTTTTTAGAGTTTCTTATTATCACTTGCTCTCAGGTATTTGATTTTGATGTGGCTCACTATGGTTTCTTTATGTTCATTCTGTTTCCTGTTCATTGATTTTATTGTGGTTTTAGGTTTGCATGAACTATAAAACTTTGAGCCAAAATTTCTTAAATTATTTTTCCTTTTCTCCCTCTTCTTTTTACAATCCAACTATACACACATGGGTCTTCTGGATATTTCCCAGAGCTCACTGATGCGCAATTCATTTTTCAGCCCCCCCACCCTGTGCTTTAAAAAACAAAAACAAACAAACAAACAAAACTGATTTGCTCTGCTTTCAAGTTCACTGATCTTTTCTTCTATGCTATCTAATCTACTGCTAATGCCATCTGGCAATTTTTTGTTTCTGTTCCTGGAGGTTGAATCCAAGAATGCTTTACCACTGAGCCACATCCTCAGCCCTTTTTATTTTTTATTTTGAAATAGGGTCTCACTAAGTTGCTGAGGCTGACCTTGAACTTGTGATCCTCCTGCCTCAGCCTCCTGAGTCTCTGAGGTTACAATCATGTACCACCATTCCTGGCTGCAATGTATTTTTCATTGAAAATTTTATATTTTATTTTTATTTCTAGTTGTTCTTTTTAGGTTCTTTTCATATTTTGCACTTCTTTCTTAGTCATGTTATGTCTGTGTCCCTTTTATCTTTTAGTATATATTTAATGCTGATGATAGTTGTTTTAATGTCCTTATCTGTTAATTGTATTTTCTCTCATTTATGGGTCTATTTCTGGTAAATGACTTTTTTGCGGGGGGCAGGTACTGGGGATTCAACCCAGGGTGCTTAATCACTGAACCACATCCCCAGCCCTTTAAAAATATTTTATTGAGAAATAGGTTCTCCCTAAGTTGCTTAGGACCTTGCTAAGTTACTGAGGCCAGCTTTGAACTTGAGATCCTCCTGCCTCAGCCTCCTGAGTTTCTGGAATTACAAGTGTGCACCACCATGCCCAGCTCAAATGACTTTTCTCCTGGTTATATAGATCCCATATTGGGTTTCTCTGTATATGTAGTACTTTTTTATTAGACGCTAGATGTTGTGAATTTTTCATGTTGTTTAGGGCTAAATGTTGTATTTCTTTTGAAAAAATGTTGAATATTTTCTGTCTGGAAGGCAAATTAGTAGAAGGTTAGTTTGATCCTTTTGAGATTGTTTTGAAGTCTTTTGCTGACTGGTCTTGAAGAGGTTTTGTTTTGTTTTGTTTTCTAGAGTTAATTTAGCCCACTACCTGTTACTTTCTCCAGAATTGTTCTTTTCCTTCTTCATGGGTTCTTATCATATACATTTACAGATTGGCATTTTATCAAAACACCAGAAAACTCATGTTCAAATTTCTACAGCTCTTTCTCTCTGTAGCTCTGTTCTCTGAAGTACTCTATCTAAAATATTCTAGTTGTTTGAAATCTAATCTTTCTCTTTGCTTGAAAATAGTAAAATTCTTCCTGTGTCCAAGAATTGAACTTGTCCCAAGGAAGAAAAAGCCTTGGCAGTGGTAGAGCCCACCTCTTTTTTATCTCTTCTCTCAGGAATCAAAGTCCATTGATGCCTTTCATTAGTGTTTCAATATAGTATTTTCTATATTATGCCCATTTTTCTAGTTACTTATGGTGGGAAGTTAATTCCCCATTCTTACTCTCTCATGCTGCGGGGAGAGAAGGGCAAATTAAAACACTTGAACTATCCCAGTGACACAGGAGACTGAGGCAGGAGAATCCCAAATTCAAGAACAGCCTCAGCAATTTGGCAAGACCCTAAGCAACTTATCAAGACACTGTCTCAAAATAAAAAATAAAAAGGGTTGGGGATGTGACTCAATGGTTAAATGCCCCTGGGTTCAGTTCCCAGGACAAATAAAAAAAAAAAAAAAAAACTTAAGCTAAGAGGTTTAACTACTACAGTGTGGTGTATTAGAACTCCCTGGAATTCAAAGATTATAAGAACAGTAACTTCTGTACATGTGCTTTAAAAATATATGCTCATGAATGATGATGCATAATGCGGGGGAGAAGGGTGGCAAGAATGGAGGAAGGATAGATAGCATAGAGGGAAGGGAGGGGTGAGGTCGGGGTCGGGGGGGTAAGAATAATAACAGAATGTGTGACAGACATCATTGCCCTGTGTACATGCATGAACGCACAGATGGTGTGACTCTACTTTGTACAACCAGTGAAACAATAGCTGTACTCCATTTGTGTTCAATGAATCAATAAGTAAATAAAAAAAATAAGCTCATAATTGGCTTTCTACATCATCAAGAATATTTAAGAATTTTCTTCTAATGAGAAATATTCCTAATCAAAGGGATGAGTATTTTATTTATAGGATTCCTTATTCTCCTTTTTCTTCCCCGCATTTTAAAAATCTGCTCTCTTACAGTCTGGGGAATACGCATGATAATTTCTCAGCTTTCTCTTCCTGTATTCTGATGCTCTCAGCTTTGCTGGTACTCAGAATTCTATCGTTTCATTTCATCATAATTTCTTCCTTATTCTTTAGAATTAGGTTCAAGTACATAGTGCCCCTCCTCATTCCTTCCCCCTTCCACATTGAAAGAAAGTGATTGTCAGGGCAGACTTTACCAGTGCTCTGTTTGGAGAAAATGAGACTTTGAGCACACATTTGTCTGTGCATGGTAAGTTTTTCATCCTTATTATATCTTGTCTGCAGGCCAATCTTGTAATCTGCATGAGGGAAGCATTTGTGAGGCAGTTTGTAAAATACATTCTCTTATAATATCCACCCTGTCTATTCCTCTCTTTGTTTAATTTCATCCAAATAGCTTCTGAATCCATTTTACTGATGGGGTTAGACACATGCCATCGGTTTTAGTACAGCACACATAGATCTTTCTCAATAACAATGTGTCATAATTGAAGACATAGTTGAATCATGATTATCTCTTATTTTCCCCAGAGCCCTTGCCCTCTGTGATTTTATATAGCGGGAGTGGAGCAGCAGCACACAGGAGGCATTGCCACCAGCCATCAATCCCTGGATTAGGAGAGAAGAGTCTCAGACTTAAAGAAAGGTGGTTTGGTAATGTAAAAAGAGAAAAATAAGAGTAGAAACCACTTTATCTATTGTTTTGGGGAGCCAATAAATAAAAATAGGTCCTATGTTTTTATTATTGTTAGAATTTTGTGGGTCTTCACTATAATGTATTTTCCATGACCATAGTTCTGCATATATTGACTCCTCCTGGGAGTGTACATGAAATTTATGGAAAAGGATTATGCACAGTTGAATGAAAAAAAAAGATGTTATGTGCCCTGAATATCAAAAGGGGAAAGGACCAAATACTGACAAGTGATTGGCACATCGATGTACAAAAAGCAGTCAGAGCAGAAAACAAAAGTCGTTTTCAAAATGTGATTTTTTTTTCCTTTTTTCTTTTTGCAGTACTGGAGACTTAACCCAGAGGCACTCTACCACTAAGCTATATACCCTGACCTTTTCATTTTTGAGTCTGAGACAGGACTTTGCTAAGTTGCTGAGGCTGGCCTTGAACTTGCACTCTTCCTGCTTCAATCTCCTGAGTGGCTGGAATTACAGTCGTGCTACACAGAGCTTGGCTGGGGATATTTTTTAAGTACCTAAGCCCGGCAGTATTTACACTTCTCATCATATGTGACCAATGTTAATATTTAAGCATCCTAGGTGCTATTTTGGATATTTTTAAATCCTCAAAAATCCTTTAGTTTATGTTCAGATTTTTTTTTTTTTGCTTAAACCCATAAACAAATTCAGTGTATTCGGAGGCTATTTTTTGAGCGAGACTGTGGAATTGATAGGCTTCACACTCCTATATCATTAAAAGCAAGTTCACGATTGTTTTTAAACACTGATTGTGAGGTGTTCTCCATTTTTTTTCTTAGATAAAACATCAATTTTTCCCCAATGCTTGATAAACTGAAGCTCATTTTCCCTTTTTCAAAAAACACAACCATTATTCCCATGCTATCATAAGATGCTTGATGAAACTGACATTTTGAAAATCTGTGCCACATCAAAGTGGTTTGGAAGCATTTCCCAGAACTATTAAGCATTTTTATCACACATGCAACAAGAGAGAGAAAGAGGGAGAGAGAAAGAGGGAGAGAACAGTGGCTTATTAGAGTCTAAATTAGCTTTATAGGTGAGATAATAGTGAATAATATGAATATTATCCTAGTATTAAAAAATGCTGACATTATCTTGGGAAAATTATTTAGATAAATAACAAATTAAAGGAGCAGAATTCTTCAATATTATAATATCTATGTAAACCAAATTCACAACCATGGATAATATTAGATAGGATTTTTCTTTAAACATTATGAATAAATGAATATAAGCATTCCTCTGCTGCCTCCTGAAATCACAGTAAAGTGACAATTTTAAAAAATTGTTTAAAAACAAACAAACAAACAAACAAACAAAAACCCAGAAAGAAACAAAAGGCAAAGAAAATGTGATTATAGGTGGCAGAAGATGAGAGATGTCACTTAAATTTCAGATTCTGGAAAACAAACATAAGTAGTGTTAATTGAGCTGGAAAACCAGAGAAAGCTGAAGAAATAGGAGTCAATAAGAAGGAAGTCAATTAATTTCCCTGTACTCCAGAAAGACTCAGGAATTGATAAATTTGATTACCTTTGAGGTAGAGGTGCAGAATTGCTTAAAAGTCTATTTACGTATTTTTTTAAATTTAGTTTTTAAAATTTGTTCTAATTAGTTATACATGACAACCAAATGCATTTTGACTCATTGTACACAAATGGAGCATAACTTTTCATTTCTCTCATTATACATGATGCAGAGTAACACCATTCATGTAATCTCATTCCACCATCTTTCCCATCCCCATATCCCCTCCCCTCCACTCACTCCCCTCTCCCAATCTAAAGTTCCTCCATTCTTCCCTGGCCCCACCACCCAATTATGGATCAGAATCCTCATATCAGAGAAAATATTCAGTCTTTGTTTTTGGGGTTGGCTTATTCATTTAGCATGATATTCTTCAACTCCATCCACTTACCTGCAAATGCCGTAATTTAATTCTTCTTTAAGGCTGAGTAATATTCCTTTGTGTATATGTACCATAGTTTCTTTATCGATTCATCTATTGAAAGGCATTAAAACAATTTTAGACTCTCTAATCTTCTGCTCACACACTGTCAGGAGACAATCCTGGCAACAGACTGAAGATTGTCCAGAGAGCAAAGTTAAGGAAGTCAGGATATTTAGAAAATAGAAAAAGAGGCTATAAAGTGACTAAAAGTTCACATCCAGTTCATTTTCCCCCACTATTTCTAAGAACATGGGCTACCAGATTGTACACTATTTTTAGACAGAAGATGGGATTCTTCTCTTTTCTACCTTAAGGAGAAATACATATAGAGTCTGGCAATGGGGGATTCCCTCAGAGAATAGCCACAGTCTTCTAGGAAAGGCTACCACATCTCATCCACAGAGTTTCCAATCAGTGTGGAGACCCTCACTCCCCACTTGACAACAACCCTTAACATTAATCATAGTTCAGCAGATTAGAAAAAGGGAAGGAAGTGGGGATAGGAATAGGAAAGATTGTGGAATGAATCTGACATAACTTCCCTATGAACACATATGAATACATCACAGTGAATCTCACCATCGTGTACATCCACTAGACTAGGATTCTAATTAGAATAAGATATATTCCATGCTTGTCTAAATGTGTCAAAATAGATTCTACTGTCATGTATAACTAAAAAGAACAACAAAAAAATAGATACCAGAACAAATGGAAATAAAAAGAAACCCTAAGAAAAAACAGTGAGTACCAAGACCAGAAGGAAACTTCTGGAAATCTTTAATGTCTCAGACATGGCAAAATTTATTACATCCAAGAGAAGGTTGAGTTGCTGCTCTGAAATTGAAGATGGGGATATCTTCTAGAATTTAGAACAGAAGGACAGAGAGATAAAAAATAGAAAGGGTAAGAAAATTAGAGAATCAGGATATTCAACATCTAACAAACATTCTACAGAGAACAAAGTAAAGAGGAGAAATTATTAAATAATCATACAGCAGCAATTTTCAGAAATGAAGGATGAAAATTCAGAGTGGAAGGACCATGGGTTGCCCAACATAATGGTGAATGACATCGTCCCACACTAGGACACCTCACTGCAAAGTGTTAGATTATTAGGAAGAGAGCTACAATTCTGAGAGAGAGAGAGAGAGAGAGAGAGAGAGAGAGAGAGAGAGAGAGACAGAGAGAGAAAGAGACAGAGACAGAAAGAAATAGATTCCATACATGGAAATGGGGATGAGAAAACAATTAGAAAATAATACACCATCATTCTAAACTTTTAAGGGAAAGCAACTTTTCAACCTAGAATATTATACTCATTTCAAATATCAATTGAAAAGGAAATAAAGAGTCTAGATTATAGTTGAAGGACAGAGAGCTCCAAGAAGGGCAATCTTAAAAAAAAATTTAAATAGTAAAGAAAAAGAAATAGATAGATTGTATTTCCTGATGTAATTAAATTCAGATTATGCTTCTCTCAGATAATTTGAAAATAAATCAGTGAGAGTAACATAAAATCAAGGCAAAATTAATTACAATATGTAATTTTAAAAAGCCTATACAAGAAACAAAATACAACCAGAGTTAATTGTATGTGAATATTTGCTCAGTCATAATAATATACACACTAACATAACTCCATTGGGATAATTGAGAGGGAAATACGTGTTTGAGAGGCAAGGAACAGGAAGGAAACAAAAGTGGAAACTTTCATCTTTCAAAGAGAAAGTCAATGGATAATATATAACACTTTTTTACAATAGCAGGAATAAGCTAAATTCATAGTGATTTCTCCAAAGGAACAAAATTGGGAGTTAAAGGTGTGTGTGGTGGGGGGGGGGCACATTGTTGTTATTATAAGTATTATAGGTGTATCATCTTATTAAAGAGCAAAAAATAAAAGTAAAAATAATAAAAATAAAATTCTGAAGAAATTCAATGGCTGTCTGGATCATGGAAGAAATAAATGATGTTTCTTTTTTTTGTTTTTAATTTTCTTTTGTTTGCAAATTTTCTAAAATTTATACCAACATTTTTTTTTTTTTCAAAACTGGGATTGAACCCAGGACTTGGTGCATGCTAGGCAGGTGCTCTATCACTGAACTAGATCCTTAGTCCTTATTTTATTTTGGGGAAATGTTCCTGCTAAGTTGCCTAGGCTGACCTCAAACTTGTGATCCTCCAATCTCAACCTGCTGAGTAGCTGAGATTATACGTGTGCCACGGTGTCCAGTTACATCAGTACATTTTTTTCATATTTTCACTGGTACATTATAATTGTACATAATAGTGGGATTCATTACATACTCATATATGCACACATTATAACAACATAATTTGGCCAATATCATTCACACCAATACATTTTTTAAAAATAATTTTTTAAGTTGTTGATGGACCTTTCTTTTACTTATTTGTCTATATGTGGTATTGAGGATCAAACCCAGTGCCTCACACATGCTAGGCAAGAGCTCAACCACTGAACCACAACCCCAGTCCACCAATACATTTTTTTAAAATATATTAATTTATTTCTATGTGGTGCTGAGGATCGAACCCAGTACCTCATGTGTGCAAGACAAGAGCTCTACCACTGAGCCACAGCCCCAGCCCCTCCACCAATACATTTTTTAAGAGGAAAAATAACATGCTTCAACTTTTCAAACAACCGTATTTTACTTACCTGGAAAAGAGCATATTTTTAAACCATTCACCAAAAAAAGTAATTTATAGTATTAATAGTGGGCCATATCCACATACAAATAAATCAAAAAGCATAACATATGGCCAGTGACAATTCCCTTTTTTAAACCATTGTTACAAAATAAAAAAGGAAACACACTATGCAGAGTCAATCAAGCACACAGCTTCTACACACAAGCCTGGACTTGTACAAGAATATCCAAAAGCCCTTTCAATTTTTGATATGCCATGAAGGTGAAGCAAATTTAAAGGGAAAATAAACAAAGGCTTGCCAGTTTTGAAATCATTCATATTCACTGCCACTAACCTTGAGCAAAGCATGAATTCATACTTTTACTTAGTCATATTCTGTTCATTTGTGTAACCTGGTTGTGGGATTTCCCCAACAGAAGTCTTGCTAAGCGAGGAACTGATATGAAATAAAAGGACTCAGGAGGGGAAGGTGATAGAAATGGTCCAGTTTCCTGAGGCTGCTAATGTTTTCATCTGTAACATAAATCTGATAATATCCTCCTAAAAGGAATAACTGAAAGAATGAATAATCACCTAATACAGCACCTGACTTAGAGCATGTAGAGACATTTTTGCTTCCCTCATGAAGCTTTCACAGTTTTTAAACCAGTGAGTACAATTTTTTTGCATATAAGAAATGAGATATTTGTGATATAAAATTTTCTTATTTTTGAAGTGGATTTGTGTTATTCAGTTTTCTGTCACCGTGACAAAAATCAGTTTAAAAGGAGGAATGATGCCAGGCGCAGTGGCTCACACCTGTAATCCCAGTAGCTCAGGAGGCTGAGGCAGGAGGATTGCAAGTTCAAAGCCAGCCTCAGCAACTTAACAAGGCCCTAGGTAACTTCGTGAGAACCTATCCAAAAATGAAAAAAAAAAAGGGCTTGAATGTGACTCAGCAGTTAAGTGCCCTGGGTTCAATTCCTGATACCAAAAGAAAAAAAAAAAAGAGAGAGAGAGAGAGATTTATGTGGGTTCTGTCCACAGGAACTCAGCTTCATTGTTTCTTGGCCTATAGTGAAGCAGAACATCATGGCAGGGTGGAGCAAAGCTGCTCACCTAATGGTCAGGAAGCAAAGAGAGAGAGGAGGGGGCCAGGGTCCTAATATCCCCTTCAAGAGCATGCTCCTAATGATATACTTCCTCCAACTAGGCCCCCACCACCTAAGGCTTCCCCCACCTCCCAATCCCCCTTTAAGCTATGAATCATCAGTGGACTAATTCATTCACAAGATCAGAGCCCTCCCTGTCCAATCACCTCCCCAAAGCCTCAACTCTGAACACTGCTGCACCAGGACCAAGCCTTCTACAAATAAGCTTTTGGGGAACATTTAAGATCCAAACCACAACAGGGTCATTAATCTGCCATTAGATTTCTTTTTTTCAGACTAAGAAAGCTCAGATGTTTATAAAGGATCTTGTAAAGGACTTGATATTTTGGAATATGTTTGCCTCTGGACTCTCTCCAAGTTCTCCCCTATTGCAGACACTCTTTACTCAGTTTCCCATCGTGCCTTGCTGTTAGAGAGTGGGCTAAACACCCACCCTGACCAATGACCCCAGAGAGGAATGTGCTGGGAAAGCTTCTAAGAACTTTCTTCCAGGATAACATAGAAACCTTCCCCTTCATCCTGCTTTTGTCACTGGAGAGCATGATACTTGGAACTGGAGCAACCATCCTGTGGTCACAAAAGGAGACCGGAAGAATCTCACAGAAGCTGAAGCTAGTGTTGTTGGTTACTCTTCAAATTTGAGACAGCTTTATTTGTCTGATTCAAAACCAAAGTCTATTATTGTTCTAAGAAAAGTTAAGTCATATAATTAAGGAAGGTATAAACAAGTAAAAATTGCTTAGTTTTAGTTCTTAGAGAAAACCATAGTTAACATTTTGCTGTGTTTTCCTCCTGATTTTGTCTGTATTGACTTTATTGTTGCTGTTGACTTCTGTTATGGCAGTGTCTGATTACTCCAGAAGACAAATGTGTACTTCCAGAGGCTATTGAAACTCTGAAGTTCTATTGTTTACATAGTTGGAGGAGCAGCAGCTTGTAAGCATATCTGAAAGCCTTAACCTGGTCATTGACATGGAATCTGTCCAGCCCACTTTGAAGAGGCTTATGCTTGATGGGCTGTATTTCCTTTTCCACTCTGATCAAATCTATTCTCAGTACCTAGGGGAGTAGTTGTTCACCAGGGGTCTGAAAGTCCCCATAGTGAAGGGCATATTTATTGATTCATTGTACTCACAGTTTGGCTGGGAAAGGAAAGCTGCTTTCTAAGACACACTGAGCCAAACTGATAAACCAAGAAGGGCGAAGGTTAGGGGGAGATAGTCCAGAACTGTCGGGGAAAGAACAAGGAGAGTAGAGAGTATGCCCTGGACCTGAAGACAGCTCCACAGATGGCAAGGGGACAATGGCATAGGACAAGTAAATGGCTTTTAACCACTTAGCCCAAATCTCCCAACTGCTTCTCCATCATCTGAAGTAGCTGTCCTTCCAGATTGTATATAGATGATTACAATATTTTTTTAAAAAAATCCTTAATTTTACTTAGAAACAAAGACCCAGCAGTGGGTGGTATCAGTCAGGGCAGGGAGGAGAAGAAAGAGGAGAGATGTGATAATGGGGGTTTGGATGGGTCAGGAAAGCCCCCGCACCTCCTCTTGACAAGTGGCAAGTAATGCTGTGGACTAAGAAAGAGAAGAGCCTCCAGGAGCTGCTGGCCTTCTTCACCTACCTGTGCTCCCATCCCTCTTGCAGTGACCTCTACATTGTGAGTAGAAGGAGCCAGGGAGGCATCCGTATCCCTCAGTGACTCACCCTCCTGGGAGTAACTGTCATCTCTGGGCCTGGAACTCCAGAACAGTGGTTTATTAGTGTCCCAAGGCTATTGTAACAAACTACTTAATGCTAGGTGGTTGAAAACAACCAAAGTTTATTACCTCATAGTCTGGAGGTCAGAAGTCTGAATTCAAGGAGTCGGCAGGGCTGTGCTCTCTCTGAAGATCCTGGAGGAAAAGCTTTCCTTGCTTTTCCTGGCTTACACTATTTGCCAGCGATCATTGGCATTCTTTGACTTTTAGATTCATCTCTCCTGTCTTTGCTTCTATCATCACATGACTATCTTCCCCCTCTGTGTCTTCATATATTTTTCACCTCACTAACTTTTTATGAAGACACAAGTCATATCTGATTAGAAGCCCACACTATTCCAGTATGACCCTGTCTTAACCTTATGACCTTAATTACATCTGCAATAACCTTTTTCCAAATAAGGTTGCATTGTGAGGTCTTGATAGTTAGGACTTCACCAGATCTCTTTTTTTGAAGGTAGGGGGAACACAATGCAACCCGTGACAAATGGCAAGAAAGAAATGCTGGTTGCAAGTTCTTGAGATCCCTGGTTTTTTATGGATCACAGTTCTCATAAACTCATAAAATTCCTCGATGGTATATAAACTTGGGATGAACCCTAGAACGAGTGCTCTGGTGGGACTGAATTTGGATTTTGAAGGATTTTCAAGGAAGAGTCTTTCTGCCATCAGCATTAACCAGCAAGAGAGAAGTGGAATTAGAGAATTGCATAGAAGAGGAAGAAGTCTGATCAGCAAAGACAGGGCAGGAATATTGAAACAAGGAAAGAAGTATAGGCAGGAACTAAAATATGGACCAAGAAAGCTACTAAGCATGGACACAGCTACTTTCTCCTTCTCCCCACTTGCACATGGTCATTCATTGCCTCTTTTCATTGTGTCTACTCCCCACCCTTTCACTTTTCCTAGGCAGTATTTCTCCATTCCACTTGCACCCAGATCACAGATTGATTTTTATAACATCATGTTCAACTTACATGCTTGCTGGAGGTTCTCCAGCCCTATTTCCTGAGGAGGCATAGGAAGCATTGAGTGCACAGAACTGCTCCTTGTGTATGGCTTGGACTAACATGGTGGCAGTGTGTAATGGTTTGGATATCTCCCCAAATCTCCTGTGTTAATGCAGGAATATTTGGAGGTGAAATGCTTGGACTGTGAGACCTACAACCTAATCAGTCCATTCTAGTCTGGTGGACTCTGGGTGGTAAGTATAGGCAAGTGAGGTGTGGCTGGAGGAGGTGGGTCACTGGGGAAGTGTCCTGGAAGGGTGCATCTGCCCTTGGTCCCTTTGCCTTGCTCTCTCTCTGCTTCCTGCTGCCATGAGCTGAGAAGCTTCCCTCCATACCTTTCCACCGTGCAGTCTGCCTAGTGTTGGGCCCAGAGCAATGGAATCAGCCCACCATGGAGTAAATCTCTGAAACCATGAGCCAAAATAAACTTTCACTCCTCTAAGTTGTTCTTGTCAGGTATTTTGGTCACAGTGACACAAAGCTGACTAAAACACAGTGAGAATGAAGATGATGAATACTCTGTAGAGAAATTTAAAAGAAAAATATAACACAGCTTGGTTATACATTTGTGTGGAGGGTGATGGACACAAAGTCAGAGGTAACATTGAGATATTGACATTTGTGAGTTGGTAGATGATGTATTAGCATACACTAGATTATGCCCCAGTAACGAATGATCCTGGCATAGACTGAATTGTTTTCCCTTCCACCAAATTCATGTTGAAGTACTAATCCCCCGCTTCCTGGGAGCAGAGTGGAAAGGTATAGGAAGGTGGATCAGGACACAGAAGATAAAGTATAAAGAAATATGAAGAAAAGTGCTTTCTATCTATATCCCAACAGGTTGTACATAAACATATCAAAAGACTCCTAGAAGTTCTGCTATGAAGATTTTATGAAAAATATTTGTCCACATAATATCCACCCCCTTCTATGAACATCAAACAGAGTTCCAAAGAATGTACTCTGGGAAACATTCCTATTAACAAAGTAAAGACTGTAAATTAAAGAAAGTTCATTGTAACATTTTCCATCTGTACTGGTAACCACAGAATTTTGAGGACTGCTTGGGAACAAGGAAATAATCTGGCGTAGAGGTTTTCAAACTTTATTTCAAACCAAATGTTACATAGAATCCTACTATGTAAAACAGAAAAGCAGAGCTATTCTGGTTTCAACTGGCCTGAGAAGACCATCTTTATTAGTCGTCTATGCCATCCCTCTCTTTACCACTTATGATAACCCTAAGAATTTGAGAAGCATTGGCTGAAAAGCCTTAAGTTAAGTAAGTGTCTGATTCTTGGATGGGGAGACATGGCAAAGAGAGTGAGACAACCCATGATGTGGCCAGGTGTGCAGTACAGGTCTTTGGCCCCATCTAGCAGGGTGGACCCTCTATGCTTTAAACTGCCTGAGTCCTTGTCCTTCCACTGCTTGTGTATCTCCTCACGATTGCTCTGTTTCTCTGTTGTTTCCTAATATCACAGCATCAGTGAACATAATGAACTCCATTCTTCTTAAGAATCTCTCTGGGAATAAGAGTTACATGGAGAATCAGCCCCATTACTGGTGCACCAGATGATAGCGTCCTAATAGCACCAACAAGATAATGTTTCTGTGCGTGTCAAATGTACTAACAGGAAGTGACTTGGCCACATGCCAGATTCTGCTTCAAATATGGGCTTTTCCAAAACTTCCTAAATAATGGTTTATCACAACCCCCCTTGGTTGAAAACAAAATTCTCAGCAGATTCAAGTTTTGAAGATCTGGATATGAATGGACCGGGGCAGCATGTTTCTGCCTCCTGACTCAGCCAAAGGATTCCAGAAACATTTATGTAGGTAGAGAAGAAACACAAAAACTTCTAAGTCTGAGCTAAGGCGTCATCTACTTTATCAATGTGCCCTTGGGAATGGCTTTACTATAAAAGCCCTAACTTGGACTGTGTATTAGGTTTTATAAATAATGAAAAACAAGTAAATGGGACAGCAGTGCCAATAGCAGAGAGTGCACTGCTCACGGCCTCCTGAAAGCGCCCATGCTGTAATGCAGGAATGACCTTCCTAAATGGACCCACTTAATATCAATCAGTGTTTCTTTTTTACATATTATTTATAAGGGTTTGTTCCCTTGCTTACAAAGGGGCACAATTGTTTGATTTTTTTTTTAACAAAAATGAAATCGTACAACACTTATTATTCTGAAACAGGGTTTTTTTTTTCACTTAAAACTATCAGAAATACATTTCCAAACACATGAAAAAATACCTCATACATTTAATAACTGCATGTTCTCTATCATGAATCTTCCCTGGTCTGTTAATAATTTTCCTTTTTATAGTAAGGTTGTTTGCTTTTTCTATGCTAGCATTGGATAATTCCAGTTTTAACAATCTGTCATTATGAGGAAGGATACCTGGTGGCATTAATTGCATTTTTCTGAGCAACAGCAAGGTTGAGCTAATTTCTTCTGTTCCTTGGACATTTAGAATTTTCTCTTCTCTGAATTAAATGTGCAAATGCTTGTTCATATTTCTATTGCATTGCTTGAGTTTACTTATTGATGGGTAGGAATAGTTCATACATTAGTTACAAACCTATGTTGTCTTTTAAATTTGTTTGTATTTTCCTTCATCATCTAGTAGTTTTAAAGGTTAATATTGTCAAAAGTTTCGATCTTTCAAAAATGACTTTGTTCCCTTGTCTTTTCTGTAAATATGTTCTGAACGAGGGACCATAACGATTTTTTGTAGAAATTTTAGTTGTTTTGTGATATTTATGTCTTTGATCCCTTTGACACTTATAGTGTGAGGTAGGGATCAGGGTTTCTTTCCCCACTATGTGGAAAACTAATTTTCCTTTAATTATCTTCCATCTCCAAGAAATTTTCCTCCTATGCATCTTAGCTGGGCTGCAGGCATATCCATCTTATAGCTCATAGAAAGAGGGAAAGTGAATAACTGGAGAAAGAAATTTTCTTTCAACTAAAGTTGATGTTGTACACACTACTTCTTCTTACGTTCCAATTACTAGAACTTAGCCATAAATCCATGTATCTAGCAATCCAGGATACCAAGAAAGTTACCTTTTGCTATGTAGCCATGTGCCAAGGAAAAGGTGAGACTACGTTTGATTAAACAACCAGAAGTCTCCATCAATATCAATTTTTCCATCTTCCTCAATGATAGAAACAAATTTCATTTAGGAAAGCAACAGCTTCAACTAAAATAATAAAAAAGAAACTTCTGGTCATGTGACTATATGTAGATAGGGATGTGCAAGATTTCTAGGACAGATGCTTCAAATAAGGACAGAACAGTTGGTACACCTCTTTCCCCTCCCACTACCTTTCTTCCTATTTCCTGGATCATGAACATTATTGTTGGAGTTCTAGCAAGCATCTTTGGAACATAAGGAATGTTGAGAATGAAACTGAATACTCAGAAACTATAACATATAAAATGATATCATTTTAAGAGAAAACAAAACTTCATGAGCTTGGGTGGGTAAAAAGTACAACATATAAATAAAACTATTGATTATTGGACCATGCTAACATTAGGAACTTCTGTTTGTCCAAAGATACCATTAGAGTAAAAAAGTAACTAATACCCAAAATATATAAGGAACTCCATACAATAGTAAGAAAACATTTAACGTGATTAAAAATGGGCTAGAACTGAATATATAGTTCTCAAAAGAGGATATACAAATGTCCAACAGATTTATGAAAAATGCTCAATATCACTAATCATCAGGGAAATGCAAATTAAACCAAAATGAGATGTCACCTCACATGTGTTAGAAAGGCTAGTATCAAAAAGACAAAAGGTAGCCGGGCGTGGTGGCGCACGCCTGTAATCCAAGCGATTTGGGAGGCTGAGGCAGGAGGATCGCGAGTTCAAAGCCAGCCTCAGCAACTTAGCGAGGCCCTAAGCAACTCAGTGAGACCCTGTCTCTAAATAAAATACAAAATAGGGCTGGGGATGTGGCTCAGTGGCCGAGTGTCCCTGAGTTCAAATCCTGGTTCAAAAAAAAGACAAAAGGTAAATATTGATTAGGATGTGGAGAAAAGGGAACCCTAGTGTCCCTGGTGAGAGTGTAAATTAGTATTACTCCTTTGGAAAGCAGTGTGGAGCTCTCTCATGAAACTAAAAATAAAACTACTGTATGAACCATCAACCCCAGTTTGGAGTACGTTATCCAAAGGAATTGAAATCAGTGTTCTGAAGAGATATCTGCACTTCTGTGTAATTATTATTACATAGTACACAGTACATAGTACATAATACATTAGTATTATTCACAATAACCATGATATAGAAGAAACCTAAGTGTCCATCAACATATGAGTGGAAAAAAGAAAATCTGATCTATGGTACATAATGGAATACTACACAGCCTCAAAAAGAAGGTAATGCCATCATTTGTGACAATATAGATAGAACTAGAGAACACAGAAAGACAAATTCTCTATGATCTCACTTATACGTGGAATTTTAAAAAGTTGATGTCATAGAAACAGAGAGTAGATTGCTGTTTAGCAGAGACTGGGGTGGAAATGGGGAGATATTGATCAAGGAGTGTAAACTGTAAAGTGTAAAGTTTCACTTAGACAGCAGGAATAAGTTTTAGTGACCTATTGCATAGCACGGTGACCATAGTTAATAAGAATGTGTTGAATATTTCAAATTTGCTAGAAGAGTAGATTTTAAATGTTCTCATTGCCCCCCCCTACGAAGTAGGTAGGTGATGGATTATGTTAATTAGCTTGATTTAACCATTCCGCAATATATCCACATATGAAAGTACCACACTGCATTCCATGGATTGTTTTAAGTCCTGTTCAAAAGGCAGTGTGTTTTAATACAGACG
The DNA here is from genome assembly GCA_020662805.1 of Glaucomys volans. Lineage (NCBI taxonomy): Eukaryota > Metazoa > Chordata > Mammalia > Rodentia > Sciuridae > Glaucomys > Glaucomys volans. Next base: position 83,083 of record JAJEJO010003678.1, read on the forward strand.
TGTTACTCTTCCTGTGTGAAGAATGCTGCAAACCTTTTTAGCTTTCACAACTTGACCCAGAAAAGCAGAGAAATTAGATAAAGATGATATAGAAGTAATTTGGCATGGGTAAGAATTTGTATTTTCACAAGAAATTAGAAAAGTCCTGAGTGGCCTGTTGGTCTATATTATAGGAGTGCTGCTAAGTCGAGTTGCAGTTTGGGCAATGAACTTGGGACAAAGATCTAGAAAGAGACCCAGACCAAGGTGCCTTTTGAAAGCAGTCCTTCCTTCGAATGGCAGATGGACTTCTTACACTGTGGGAGCGCCCAAGCAACCTCCAACTTCTTTCCCTTCTGTGCGCGTAGGGCCAGAAACCAGAAGTGACAAGTAGATTATAAAAAAATACACATGTAGAATGTGGGGACAGCCTGAAGTCAGAGTAAGAATAAAAATGAGGGCAAGGAAGAAAGAGATTTGGACAGAAAGAGAGTTAAAGCAACTGCAGTTCTAGTCCATATCAGGTCTCGGCCAACCTTCCCAAAGCCATATTGCCACTCTTAAAGCCTCTCACAGGCAATACTGAAGTAAAGCAGTGTTAGAATCACTTATTTCCCCTCAGAGGGTTTTTATCTGAGGCCCCTTGTTCTCCAGTTTCAGATCGACAAAAGGCTACTGGGAGTAGCTCATAAAGACTATGTGCTTGGCCTCTTTGTGTTGCTTTGTTTATACACACAGACAAAAAAATTGCTGCTGAGTACGGATTCAAATACCTCTGTATGGTTGAGTGCTTTTTTGTGTTCATGGCTGCCTGGGGCCTGTTTATTTTGGGAGGCCTATTGGTATTCATTTCCACTAGAAAGTAGCAGAAGGAAGCCAAATCATCTCTTTCCCACAGAAGGGGAGCAATAAATATTTTAAAAAAATATTTGGAAAGGAAGATCAGTGATAAGCAGGAACATGTCAAGAAATATTGCTGATTCTGTCTTAGGAACTTGGAAATGCTTAGTGCTCAAGAAATCAGAAAACTGCTTTTGTTGTGAGGAAATGGCAATCTGAAAGTAATCTGTTTCTAAATCTCAGTGGTGCTGTGAGCCTATCAAGGGTCTGAGGTCTAAGTACAAAGGAAAAGGGAAATGAAAAATAGGGAATGAGAAGAACCCAATTTAGAATAGAGATAACTTGTTCTACTGCAAAAATGTTGGATGGAGATCTTGAATGAGGCAGGGTACATCTTTGTGCAGGGTTGTTTGAATTACCAACAGGTTTGCAAGTAGAAGATCAGTTAGGAATTGGCGTCACGTGGGACATTTGAGCTGAAGAACTGTGTTATATTCAATTTGTAGAGGATTGGCCTATTATTTCCTTCTGACTTTAATTTTATACAGCTATTCTACTAAGCTATTCCAGTGTGATTTCTTTTCTGAGCATTTCTTTAACACTCTCACTCTTCCATGGTAATTAAAATAAATTGACCTTGAAAAGATAAAATTCTCAACCACTAGGAGCTTGAATCCCAGACCAAAAGAACCCTTTTAAACTTCCAACCAATATAAGATTGGCAGTTCATGTGATTTCTGTGAACAGTGGCACCTTGGCTCTTCCCACACCCCGAAACAGTCTGGGATTGCAGTATGTCCTCTCTGAGATGTACTCTTGTGGAGGATGATATACCTCGTCCTATGCTGGGTGTCAATTGATTCAATTAAATTGACAGGACAATCTTGCTCTGGATAAACTAGTCTCTGGAAATAAAAAACCAAGATTTAAGTCCAAAAATGTTTAGTAAAACAATGTTTATATTATGAACGAGACAGGAAATAACCTATGGCCATCATTGGGAATGATCAAATGAACATTAGCATTTCTCTTCTATAGAATATTATATAGCTATTTAAAAATGAATTAGACTGCCGGGCATTGTGGCACACACTTGTAATCCCAGCAACTTGGGAGGCTGAGACAGGAGGATCTCAAGTTCAAGGTCAGTCTCAACACTTAGCAAGACCCTGTCTCAAAATAAAAAAACAAAAATGGTTGGGGACATAGTTAAGTGGTAGACCACCCCTGGGTAGTACCCAGTACCAAAAGAAAAAAAAAAACACAAAAATTTTAAAAATTAAATTAGCATTTTATTTTGTAAAATGAGAATCATCATTTCCCCAATTTTACTTGATAGGTAAAGAAACAACATACAAAGATGCCTAAATAATTTGCTTAAGATACCAGAACTAGTAAGCAAGGTACCAAGATTATGCTTAGTCAGTTTGACTCTGGAATCTTTTTACTTCTACACTAGTTTACAAAATTGAAGAGAAATACAAAGTGAAACATTTTAATAATTAGAAACTCCCCAAACACATTATTTATATAATGTGTTTATATAAATTTGCATGATTATGAAGAAAGGTGCAGAAGGGAGCAACCAGATTATTAACTTGGATTACCTTGTGGGGGTAGGTGTAAGTGGGGATGAATGGAGTGGGAGAGCTTGTTTTCTTAAACATCTTGCTTTGCTTTCTAGGTTATAGACAGTCCATGTTTTACAGTTGTATGCCTAGTATACTTGATAAGGTTCTTTGTGTATCCATAATACATTCCAAAATTCATGTATCCATCTATCCATCCATCCATTGCCAATCCAGAAGATCCTGAAGTTTCTAATTTTCTTGACTTGCAAAGTGTGGGCTACATGAAATCAATAAACTATGCTTTGGTTGTGGGCACATAGCTGGTATGTGTCTGAGCATGGGCTCACTCCATCAACCATCACCTATCAATGGAACACTCATTGGCTGTGTTAAATTTGCCATTTCTCAAATCTTTCAAAAAAAGCTTCACAATTAAGTGATGACTAGAATAGGGATATAAGATAAAAGGACTTTTTAAAATTGGTTTTTATTTTCATTTGTTAACAATGGGAAATACACCATGTTTCTGATTGACAGGAAGGATCTATAGAGTAGGAAACGTGATGATACATTGATAGAGGACAACAGATGGAAGAAGGTAAAGTTTTATTAGGATGGTATTATAGACCAGAAGCAAGGAATGCCCAAATCATGACTTAACGCTCTTCATTCTTCTCTATAGAATTCCCATAGGAGGAAATCAAATATAAGAATAACAGACAAAAAAACCCCACACTATTTAGAAATTACTAGTTATTAGATAGACATTTCAAGACTGTCTCAGAAAATTTAGGTTTAAGAATATGGCTCAAAGAATGTTCTCTCTGATGTGTGGATGTTAACACAAAAATAAGGTGGGGGAATAGAAGTACTCTGGATTTGACAAAGGGGGATGAAGGGAAGGGAGTGGGGAGGGGAATAGGAAAGACAATAGAATGAATTGGACATAACTCTCCTATGTACATGTATGAATGCACAACCAGAATAACTCAACGTCATGTTCAACCCCAAGAATGTGATTCTAATTAGAATAAGTTATACTCCGTGTATGTATAATATGTCAAAATATACTTTACAGTCATATATATCTAAAAAGAACAAATAAAAAATTTTTTTAAAAACTGTTGGAAGATAGGGAGTGGAAATCAATGCAATAGAGACCAGAACACATCCACATATCATCTGTAGAAATACAGGTCATAATAAAGGTGGTATTTCAAATACAAAGCAAACTGATGCAATAAATTGTGTAAGGAAAATTAGTTTTCGATTCAGAAAAATGGAAAAATAGATTATTACCTTATAGTATCCACAAAAACAAACTTCAGAGTGAATTAAGCAGCTGGAAAAAAAACCCTTAAAAGTATTCAGAGAATATATTGGAGCATATTTTTATAACATTAGAGATGGAAAAGACCGTTAAGTAAGATACAAGTACCAGAAGTCATAAAAGAAAATGATTGACAGGTAAAACCTCACACAAGTTAAAAATCATCTGGAAAAAAGTCATGATAAAGTTAAAAGATGGGTCACATGCTAAGAAAACTCCATGGAGCATGTTTAATGAATGGCTGGTTATTGGGTATAATATATAGAGAGCTTCTATAAGCCATTCAAAACTATAAATATGAGTAGAGGTTTTAAATGGACAGTTTATATGACAAATCTCAAAGCTGGTAAACATGTGAAAGATGCTCCAACACTAAATCTGTAAAGAAAGAGTATAAATAAGAGAAAATATTGTTTAGAATATGAGAAATAGCAACTTTTATATAAATTGTTGGTAGTGCAAATTAGTCCAGGCTTTCTGGAAGGTAATTTGGGTTTGATCTATTCAAATAAATAATGTACTCTGGTGAACATCAAAAAAAAAAAATATATGGCTAAAACCCACAGACCTAAGTAAGGCCACCTATTTCCTGACATATAAACAAGATATTCAGGTACTTGCTTCTAAAGCACGTCCCAGGTCCTCGTCTGCTTACATATGTAACCTCATGGAAGGGAAGAAAGTGAACATTTGGAGATTATTGAAATTTTGGGCCAGACACTTCTTTGTTGGGAAGGGTGAGGAAATTGTTGACCTGTGCAAGGTAAGATACTCAGCAGCATTCGTGGCCTCTACCTACTGGCAGACAGTCATGCTCCCACCCCTCCCAGCTGGGACAACCAACATGTCTCCAGACATGGACAAATGTCCCCTGGGGGACAATATGCCCCTGAGTGATAGCTACTACAGAACAGAATGGCAGCCTGGTCTCTGGGAAGGAGACTCAACTTTGTTCCATGACAGGAAGGCAATAGAGAGACTCCACATGGATGTAGAATTTCCCCTACACCCATGAAAAAAACCAAAAAACAAACAAACAACAAAAACAACAGTAAATGTCCAGAACTTTTACCAGTTGATTAACAATCCTACCCTCTCTGGTAGGCAAAGACAATGGAAGTGTCCCAGCCCAGCCCTTTTCATTTTAATTGTTGATGGCTTCTTATCCCCCTGGGACGGCAAACAGGGAGTAAGGCCCACTGATAGAAGGCTTATCCTCCACTCACACTGGGAGGGTAAGGGAGTCAAACTAAGTCAGTCCCAGCAAATCAGGATAACCTGGTGACCCTGTCACAGCCCAACAGTGTTTTCAAGTTAGTCGGGCTTCCACCAGACTTGAAGTTCTCTCAATATTAATCACCTCATCACTTGTTCCTTAGAACCCTGCTAGAATCTGTTTATCTATTATCCCCAAAAGCCACTGAAATGAATCACAACAGTATGTATATTAAATTAACTTAAAAGCCACAGCTTACCTCAAATAAGAAATTCACCTCTTATTTTTTAAAAAAATTATTTGATGCACAATAATTATACAAATTCATAGGATACTATGTGATGTTTCAGTACATGTATACATCCCCTGTGCACACTCATGATATTTGGACTAGCTCATCAGAGTTTATGTCTCATGTCTAAATAATAATGTCCCAAACTTGAAATACATGAATTTTCCCAATTAATTCACTAAAGAGAAATTAAAGCCCCAAACCCAAATTTCCCCCCTCTTGGTTGAAATTAAAATCTGAAAGAAATTATAGTCCATTGTTTTCACCATCCTAGTTTCTTATTTTGTTCACTGACAGCCAGATTTGCTTGACTCACGAGGAGTCTCAATTCCTGTTTTTTGCAGCTGTGGCCTGGAACATCTTCCACTGAGATGGGTGGAGCTCCCTCGAACACTTCTAAAATTGGATTAATCCAAACCCACTCGTCTCACCACTCTGGTTTTCTATAGTTCACAAGGGTCAGCAGACTATGTAAGAACCTCAATGGATCAGTCACACACATAAAATACAAGCAAATCCCATCATGACAGTAGTTTACTTCCAAGAGAAGTTATTTCTCTAGATCTCAGCAGATGGTATAATCCAGACCGCCTTGCTGTTGGCAGTCAAAGAACATATCAGAGACTTAATGTTTTCTTGGGAAAGGTGAGTAGACAAAGAAAACAGCAGAGCAAAAATAGGAGATGTGTTTTG
>JAJEJO010003679.1:0-139461 GCA_020662805.1 Glaucomys volans
TCATTTTAATTATGTACATTCTGAACTCCATTTCTGTCATTCCTTCTACCATGCTGTCTTTGGGATCTCTTGATGTATCATCTAGGTTTGTTTGGGACACTTTCTTCCCGTGTTTTCTCATGCTGCTCATGTATCTTCCCCTCTAGTAGTGCAAATCAGAGGGATTGCAATTTCCCTGTAAAGACTTTGGGCATCCCAGCAGATTTCCAGTAACTCACCAGATGTTTGGTGACCCAAGATAGCTGCTGTCTCACAACCTCCAGGTTGGGAATGATCAATGCTTCTGGGCAGAGGCAACCAGGAGACGCAGCACTGTCGCCCTGGAGCTGCAGTGCCGTGTCCCCACGGGAAGGGCTGGGCTTAGATCCAATGGCTCAGACAGCTGAAGATGGCGTCTCTCCGTCGGGGAAGCTGTAAAATGGCGCCGACATGCCCAAATTCCCTGCTGGAGCCGGCAAGCAGCTCCGCTCCCGGCCAAATCTCACCTGGAGCTGCAGCACCGTGTCCCCGCGGGAAGGAGTGGGCTTAGGTCTGAGGGCTCGGACAGCTGAAGATAGAGTCTCTCTGGCTGGGAAGCTGTAGAATGGCGCCTACGGGCCCAAATTTCCTGCTGGAGCCGGCAAGCAGCTCTGGTCCCAGCTAAATCTCACCTGGAGCCGCAGCCCAGCCTATATCTTTTGATGGATGAGTTCAGGCCATTAACATTCAGGGTTATTATGAGATATGATTTGCATTCCCAGTCATTTTGGCTTATTTTTGGTTTTTAACTTGACTTGGTTTCTCCATTATTTGGTTATTCCTTTAGGGTAGCTCCTCCCTAAGCTGGTTTACATTGTTGTTTTTCATTTCTTCCTCATGGAATATTTTGCTGAGAATGTTCTGTAGTGCTGACTTTTTATTTGTGAATTCTTTTAGCTTTTGTATATCATGGAAGGATTTTATCTCATCATCAAAATCTGATGGTAAGTTTTGATGGGTATAAGATTCTTGGATGACTTCCATTTTCTTTCAGAGCTTGAAATATGTTGTTCCAGTCCCTTCTTGGTTTTAGGGTCTGGTTTGAGAAATCTGCTGATAACCATATTGGTTTCCCCAAGAATGTAATCTACTTTTTTTCTCTTGCAGCCTTTAGAATTCTATCTTTAGTTTGTATGTTAGGTACTTTCATTATAATGTGCCTTGGTATGGGTCTGTTGTAATTTTTACATTTGGTGTCCTATAAGCCTCTTGTATTTCATTTTCCGTTTCATTCTTCAGATTTGGGAAATATTCTGATATTATTTCACTGAATAGATTATTCATTCCTTTGGTTTGTATCTCTGTGCCTTCCTCAATTCCTATAATTCTTAAATTTGGTCTTCTCGTGATATCCCATAATTCTTGTAGATTCTGTTTGTGAGTTCTTATCATCTTCTCTGTTTGGTCAACTTTGTTTTCACGATTAAACATTTTGTGTTCTTTGTCTGAGGTTCTGTCTTCCATGTGATCTAGCTTGTCAGTTATGCTTTCTATTGAGTTTTTGATTTGGTTTCCTTCATTTCAAAAATTTCTGTTTTTTTTTTTTTTTTCAGAATCTCTATCTCTTTATTGAAATGATCTTTTGCTCCCCGCATTTGTTCTTTTACTTGTTGATTGGTGTGATAATTCATTGCCTGCATTTGCTCTCTTATCTCATCATTTGCTTCTCTGATCATTTTAATTATGTACATTCTGAACTCCCTTTCTGACATTTCTTCTGCGATGATGTCATTGGATTCTATTGATATAGCATCTAGATTTGTTTGGGACACTTTCTTCCCTTGTTTTTCATAATGTTCATGTATCTTCCCCTCTAGCAGTGAGAATCTGAGGTATTGCAGTTTCCTCCCTATAGACTTATAGTGTCCCTGAAGGTTTCCTGTACCTCACCTTGAAGTGAGAGATCAATATTAGCAGCACACCATACAAATAATATACATCCTTAACTCAAACTTTCCTTTTTAAGATATTAACCATATTGTCTTAGTAAACAGAGATGGTGAGTTTGATTATTATCTACAATTTAGCCAATACGTTTGCAATTTAGGACCACAATTTTTAATGGTGGACAAAGAAGATGTGGTGGGGTGTAGGATATACCATTAATGAGATAAGAAGTGTGTCTATAGAGGTGCTATGTCATAGGTGTACTGACAGAGGAATTAAAAGATATTAGTTGTTAGCATGAGAAAAGGGAGTATCTCCAGGGAGACAGATTAGAGGAAAATAAAGAGGATGAGAAAAATATTAATAAAAGAAAAGAAAAGTAGGAATAATAGTAGGTAAAATAGCAATTGTCATAATGTTATTACTAAAAAAGGAAATAAAATCTACACTAAAACTATATGTACTGTTCAAACCTCCTAGTCTTCAGTAGCCTGATGCCCTAGGTATGGTGGCCTCCCAGTGGGGTATAATCCCTGCTACTGGGCAGAGGTGCCCCCATGTGTTGCTAGATGGTCAACTGCTCCCCAGGCACTAGACTGAGGGCTGGGTCCCAGCTGGGGTAGGATTGGGCCTCTGGACCTGGCCTCCCTGCTGTGGAAGGCTCACATGGCTGTGCTGGGCTGTACCTGATATCTGTCTCTGGGCCAGCCTCCCCAGAGCAGAAGTCTCAGCAGCTGCACTGGGCTCCATTCTTTACTCTTTATTACCTTACTCTTGTCATTTTAGCCCTACATGCTATACTACATATGCGTTTCCTTGATTGTTATTTATTACCTTCCTATTGGAATACAAACCGCCTGAGACCAGGAATTTTGCTATATCCACATTGTATTTCTAGGCTGTGAACATTCTCTGTCTGGCAGGAGCTCAGTGTACAATACAGAATAACCCATTTAAATGAATTATATTTAAAGTACCTACTACATACCAGCTATTATGCTAATGGGAAGTCTAAGTTGGTGATATCCTGATTTGTGAGGGGAATTTAATAAGATGGATTTTTGACCCAAACAGAAAATCAAACCTAGAATGACATGCAATGAAGATGGACACAAAGTGCTTTGAGCATTAAGTGAAAGAAATGACTACTAAGTCAGGAAAAATTGGGAATATGACTAAAAGAATGAATTATACTAGGATGTTATCAGTGAAGAAGATCAACATGTGAAAAACTGAAGTTCATGACAGATGAAGAATGACCTATGAAAGTTCTTTAAAACACAAACAAACAAACAACTAAACAGCCACATGTGGACAACAATTAAAAGTACAGGGTACCTGGATCATATTCTCTTGGGTGAGATTATCAGGAGATGAGACAGGAAATATGTTATGAATAAACCTCAAATGGGTGCACAAAGCAATATGCACTAAATACAGAATTTTATTCTAAACCATAAAGTGTGGTATATTTGATTGATGTGCTTGGTAAAATTTGTTGAATGATCAATTGTTGGCAAACTAAAAAAGGAAAAAAATAAGAAATGGTTCTGACATATATAAGAAGACTAGCAGCTTTAACAAAACTATCAGTGGCAACTCTTCATGGCTGAGGATTTTAGGTAATAAATTTTCTAAATTCATAGGGAAAGGATGAATCTCCTGGAATATTCTATAATTACTTTCTATGCTCTGAAGATGGTACAAATCCAATCAACATTCTTGCTGTTAATGAGATGTCATTTTCCCTGGTGGGAATGGCCTTCCTCCTTAAGTATTCTAGAGCTGTGCATTTTTTCAACAATCTTTCCTCCATGACAACATTCTTGGCTTTATTAAGAGAGAATATTAAATTAGAGTTACGTGTGGCAGGTAAAATCTTCACTGCTGAGAAGGCACCTAAGATTCAACAGACCAAGGGAAGTCCACTAAATGAAATGGAAACTGAGAGAAGACAGGTCTCAGGTGAGTTCTGGGGGGACAGGATAAACTCAAAGAAAATTTTCAATGAGATTTGAAGAAATTTAGAGAGATCAAAGAATAAACAGCAAAAAGATCTATGTTTTCACTCTGACTATTGAAAAATACTGATCATGAATATACACTTTAAAGCTTTTCCCTCAATGTTTAGAAGTAAATATAAAATTTATGAGTAAATAGAATTTCCCCAGGAGACCTTGAGTTCATGTATTGTCAAGGACTTCGCTGTTTTCTAAAAATTTCACCATAATTCTAAGACTATGATTTTTAAAATGCATATATTTGACTTCTTTTTAAAAATCTTTTATTGCTGAGGTAGGAGTTTGTTTGTTTGTTTGTTTGTTTGTTTGTTTTAATAGCTGCTGTGTAGTTTGGATCTTAAATATCTCACAAGACCTGTTTTTAGGTCTGGTCCCCAGCATGGCACTGCTGGAAAGTAGGAGAAGCTTTACCAGAGAGGGACCAAGGCAGGACTTCAAGTCATAGGGAGCATAGCCTTGAAGGTAATGTGGGACCCCCTAGTGTCTTCTTTCTCTCTTTCCCCCCCAACCATGGGATGAGTGTGTGCTGGCTTACTACAGGCCCCAAATTAGCAAGGTCAGTTGATAGTGGAGTGGAACCTCAGACACTGGGTACCAAAATAATTTTTTCTCTTTGTCAGTGGACTTTATTAGATATTTGTTACAGTGACAGAAAGCTGAAGAACATACTACTTAAGTTAAAGTATTGTCATTCAGTCGAAACATTTGATAGCCAATCCTATCATACTGAGACCTTGGGGAAATTAGCTACCTGCTGTTTCTCATTTCTTGTTTGTTTGTTTTTCTCTCTGGGCTTTTTGTAAAATTCTGTGAGATTTTGCCAGTCTTCATGCAATCAAAAGCATAAAGCCCTAGAATCAGAAGCCATAAGAGCTTAGAGAAAGGTCTTAAAGCACATTTAAGAGTACGATGCACTCGTACGATGACCCATTGTTCCCCTGGCTGCACCTGTTACTTGAGCCATATCTCACACCTGTAATTCCAGAAGCTCAGGAGGTTGAGGCAGGAGGATGGCGAGTTCAAAGCCAGCCTCAGCAACATCAAGGTGCTCAGAAACTCAGTGAGACCCTGTTTCTAAATAAAATACAAAATAGGGCCAGGGATATAAATAAAATTCAAAATAGGGCTCAGTGGTTGAGTGCCCCTGAGTTCAATCCCTGGTACACCCCCTGCCCAAGAAAAAAAAATAGAGTACAAAGCTTCAAAAGCTGGGTGGATCTGGTTTCAAAGGCTGGTTCCACCATCTAACTCATTGTAGGGACCACTTAACTGTGTGAAATATAATATTCATCTTCTAAGTAGATACATTTTCTGCATGTAGGTCATTAAGTCTAGGCTCTGGCATAGAGTAGATGTGCAATAAACAAAACACTTCTATGATTTTTTTCTCCCATACTTTGCAGATTTTCCATTTTTTGAGTTCTGCTTCCCCTCTGTTACCATGGAATAATTTTACTCTTCCCCAAGTTAAAATCACTCATTTCTCCTTTCTGCCTGGATATATTATACCTGCTTATTCCTCTTTTATCAACTGCCTCAGTGTACTTGACCCATTGTTCCCCTGGCTGCACCTGTTTCTTGAGCCATATCTCTCCTACCTTGCTCCTTCCAGAAGGTTGTACGTCTTAATTCCTCTCAGGTAGCTAGAATCCATCTGCTTGTGGAACTCTAAAGAAGGTGTAACATAATTGGGGTTACCACATAATTTATAATCAAGCAGGGATAATTTGGGGAGCAAAGTAGAAGCCATTAACAATTACAGCAAAGTATCTGGAATAAAACAGTACTCTCCTAGCCAAACAGGTATGTATGGGCACCACATTTATCAGCAGAGTTACTGCTGAAATTTCAATTTGAAAGCACAGTACCGTGCACTTCCTCATTGTGATCTATCATTCAGGAACTTGCAAATTGTTTCATTTTCTAAAAAGTGCTGATTGGTATGGTTTCTGCATGCTCAGATCAGCTTTATGTAATGAAATGGGAACTGGCTCAATGCCCCAAATACTTGCAATCAAAAGATGCAGGTGATAGTATCAACAGCAGAAAACCCAGAGGAAATATAAGGCTAGGTAATCACTAACTCTGTATGTTAACAAATCCCATCGACCATTTAGACACTGGGGTTATATAGTGATTCATTGAGTTGTTCAGATAAAGAGTGATGTCTGTAGCTAAAAATAAATTCCTCCAGGTTTGCTTACCAAAATACAAACTGCCAAAAATCATGAGTGACTATAGTAGCAATTAGTCTGAATCACAAACCAGAAAGCTATGGTCAGCGCAGTTACTCTTTGAGTGTGCTAGGTTTGATTTCAAATGGCAAAGCAAGGGTAAAAGAATCAATAGGTTATTCTCCTGGAATTTTGCTATGCATGTGGAGTAGCTGAGTGTTGGAGTTGGCAGAAGTCCCCACGACATAAGTGAACGTTCACTGAGCAGATGCTCTGGGTCAGGCACCATGCTAGACACTGAAGGAGCTACCTTTGTTTTCTGCTGGAAAACCACAAAACAAAACCTTGAAATGCTTTTACTGCACATCCCTTAGCTCACTGGTACATATTATCAACTATAGTACTTTCACAAATGAGAGATATGTAGGGTGAAGGGAAAATAGCTTTATTTCCCTAATTTGCAAAAACAAATGCATCATTTATACCATTTAGGGGAAGTTGGCAGTATTTGATGAAAAAACAACAAAACTTGGCTTCCTGGTTATCTGCTACCGGCTTATTTCCCCCTAGGGATTTTAGGTTGCTGGAACTAACTCTTCCCCTGGACAGATCCCTCCACCACTACCCCATCTCACAGATATGGGATGCTGGATACACGCCAGAATTAGGATTTATGTCTTGGACTTAATGTTTTCCTCTGCCTTGAGGTAATCACCCCTCCTTATTAAGAACTAATAACTTCCTCCATGAATTTAGGTTTAAATTATGCCAGAATTTTGGTAGCCAGGCTGCTATAATAATGTAGCTATTTGTTCCACACACTCAGAATTCTGGGTGCTGTGGGTACTTTGCTCCTCTGCAGCATTAAAAAATTCTTAGAAGCTTAGAGTTCCTGTTTACTCTGTGCACTAATTTCTTGTGCTACCATTACATATCATCCCGAGTTCAATGGCTTAGCACAACAGAAACTTATTCTCTTACTATACCTTTGACTAACGCTATGAAGTGAAGGTATTTTCAGGGCCAGGTTCCCTCTTGGACTGTAAGTAAAATTCTTTCTTGCATCTTCCTCGTTTCTGGTGGTGGCCATCAATCCTTGGCATTTCTTGACTTGCAGTTATATCACCCCATTCTTTGAGCCAGTTATCCCATGGTCCCCCCCCCCCCCCGTGTGTCCACCTTTGTATGGATTTTTCCTCTTCTGGGGATAGCAGTCATCTTGGATTAGGACCCACCCTGATGACCTCATCTTAGATGGATAATATCTGCAAAGACTCTACTTCCAAATGCAATCTCAGCCACAGATACCTGGGGTTGGAACTCCATTGTATATTTTGGGAGAACAAATCTCAACCTTAATAGTCTGGGATATCTGAAACTGCTCCTGGAGAGCTAGTGTTCAGGGAAACTGCATAATTAAATAAGGCAAACTCTCCATTCACTGAGTCTTTCCTGATATAAAAATTGAAGTGAATTTTTCTCTTCACTTATACACGTGTCTATCATTATAGTCATTCCCACAAGTTGTGTTTATTTGTTGTCAGTCTGGCATTCCTGGGGAGGTCCGTAGGGAACAGCATGATGAAAAGAGAAGGGTGGCTGTGGAGAGGAGTTCATTTTGAGTTCTCATTTCCTGGCGAAACAGGCGGGCTTGTGATTCCACAGTGTGACTACTCACTCAGAGCTCACTGTTCTGATCCCCTGAGGAGACACTGCTGAAGCTCATAGCATGACAGAAAGGCTGTAACACAGAAACCTGAACTAAACAGCAACTGCATTTGGTGACCAGACCTGCAGGGTGACCACGTAGGCAAGAGCTAGGAGGTAAGTCCAAAGCAATAGTACTATTTTTATAATAGCGGAAGCTCTGAAGATTGAGCAGGTAAGCAAGATTGCCTATAGACCCAATCTCGATGTTAGTCCATGGCAGAAATATTTCTAAGAGTGAGAGAAATAAACATAGGCTGAATGCTAATTTGAAGAAGGAATTAAAACACTTGGTTTGTTAGACATTTTTTAAACCAATTTTTGAGGCATACTCATAGGGAACAAAAGGAAGATGCATTCTTTAATTTCTGATGATATTTACATCCTGGTAAATAGACTACTGATACTTGCTAGGAGGAGAGTTGTTATCTACCTAAGATTCTGAACAATTTCTCTTGCTTAGGATAAAGTGAGATAACGATCCTAGAATCTATGATTTATAATGCATGGCTTCTTGGAAAATGTCACATAAACTAAACAATTACTCGTGATAGAAAATGACCACATTTTAGTACTTAAATTTTCCCTGCTGTGAGATGTAATTTTCATCCATTACCCTGAAGCAGACAGTGTCCAAGGCACCTGTAGATGCAGACGGCCATGTGGGATGTCCCTCCCTCTCTGCTCTTCCTGCATTCTTTTTGTTTGCTTCCTTGATATTATTAATAAAGCTTGACACGGCAGGATTTCTGATTTGAGTAAGCTTTATTAATCAATATATTCTTGTATACAAGCTCTCTAGCTTTATTCCAGGATGAAACATTTGGAAGTTTCTGTGTCCTCTGTGGGTATAGCAAAACAGAAAAAAAGGGGCATGGGTCAGGGGACCCACAGTCTGTTCATAAAGAAAAGAACATTATAATTAGAATTTACTATAGACAAAAAGAACTAGTGATCAATAGAAACTACTTAGGTAGATACTTTTGTAGGTTCAAGGCTCTCTAAAAATATTATTTTGCTCAATAATTGCTGACATAGATTTAGTTTTGATTACAAAAATAATAAATTAAAATTAGGGTAATCTAAAAACCTATGATGAAAACATACAAAATCTTCAGAATAATGAGAAAGGATACCTTAATAAGCCTCTCCCAGGAGGTAAAATAACTGGGAAATTGAGAAAAATATTCTCCAATACCCAGTTCATTAGCAGGATTTTAAAAATTTTTTCTGTGATCATATAATGACAAATTATGAAATATTTTGGGTTCTCTTCTCCTTTATTTTGCTTAGTTTTATGGTAACTGGATTTGTCCATACCCACATATATTTTAGAGTTCCTTGAAATACAATTTGCCACCTACCCTTGTTGTAGATGTTACCTGTGAGACTTTGATCTTCTATGATATTTGGTCTGTCCTCTATTAGGGTTAGAGTTTGAGGAGATCCAAAATCTATGTTCCCTCTGCCACCATTTCTCCTCTGTACTTCTTTTGATTTTTTTTTTTTTGAGAAGGGGTACTTGGAATTGAATAACAAACTACCAGGATCTGTGCATGAGAAACTGAGTGATAACTTGAGCCTTTTGATGTTATCTTTCTCCAGGATTGACTTTAGGAGTAAGTTAAAAAATAGAGCAATCATATTAACCCAAAAGAAGATGAAGTTGACAGGGCCCTGAGACCTGATCTCTGTGACTAACAATTCCTCCTAGAATGAAGTCCTTCAGAAGTTCCAAATAGGATCTTGGAGACTTGGTAGTGAGTTTTCTCTTTAACAGGACCTTATTTTCATCCATCATCCTTTAAACCACATAAAGCCTTCCAGAAACTCTTGGTGTTTTTCTTCTAATTTTATATCAAGTTCATTGATTTGTGATTCTTGAATTAGCCTTCTAGTCCACATTTAATTATATATTATCCATTTTACAAGTTGCTAGATATGATTTCTAATATTGTGTTAATGAGATTTGTCTATATCCATGGAGGACAATGGTCAGTAGTTCACTTGTAATGTCTTTGTCTGGCTTGATATTAAAATAATATTGTCCTTATGAAATGAGTTGGGAAGTATGCCTTATACTTCTATTGCTTTGAAAGAGATAATGTAGAAGTGGAATGATTTCTTTCTGAAGGATGTGGTATGATTCCTTCCTTACATATGACTTTCTCCTTAAATATTTTTCATGTTATTATTTTTTTGATTTTCATGTCAAATATTTAATTCACTAGTAAAACTATCCTGACCTGGTGTTTTCTTGTTATTGTCTTGCCTTATTTTTAGACTATATGATTTAACTACCAATTCAGTCTTTAATAGTTACATGAATGTTTAAGTTATCTACTCCTCTTAGGATGCATTTTGATGCTCTCTCCTCCAAAAATTGGTCCATTACATTATCAAATTGACAGCCAGAGTTGATGAGAGTATTATGTCATTAATTTCTGTGGGATCTGTGGCAATTACTGTTCTTTTATTTCTATTGTTCATAATTTCTCTCTTTCTGTCTTGCTACCCTGGTCAGAGGTTTATCAATTTTTATTTTTATTTTCATTTTTGCTTTCAAATTTATTTCCAAGATTTTTGTCTTCCTAATTTTAAGGCTGAGAAGGTAAGTAACATCAAACCCTTGGATTACTAATTTTTCTGTTTTTCCTGTTTTCAATTTTATCATTGTTTTATGATCTTCTATCTATGCTGTAAATTTAATCCATTCATCTTTCTTCTGTGTTCTAAGATGAAAGCTTAGGTTATTGATTTTAAATCTTTGTCGTGTATTTGCACTTGCATCTGCACACATGTGCACAGGCACCCATACACACACACACACACACACACACACACACACACACACACAATATTATGAATCACCTTGTAGCATTGATTTTTGCAGCACTCCAAAAATTTTGATGTTATTTTTCTGATTTCATCTAATGATAAATATATTTTATTTTCCCCTCGGGATATTTTTAACCCATGAATTATTTACAGGTGTGTTATGTAGTTTTCAAATAGCTGGTAATTTTTAGCTACCTTTCTGTTACTGAATTCTGGTTTAATTCTGTTATGATCTTAAATGTAATTCGTGTGATATCTGTTTTTGTTCTGTCTATTAAACCATGTTTTATGTCCCAGGTCATAGTTTATCTTGGTGAATGTTCTTAGTAACCTTGAGAAAAATATGTAATCTGTAGTTGTTATTTGAAGTATTCCATAAATATCGATTAGGTTGAGTTGATATATGGTACTGTTCAGATCATCTGTATTCTTACTGATTTTCTGCCTGCTTGATCTATCAGTTGTTGAGATGTGGTGTTGAAATTTCCAACTGTAATTCTGCATTTGTTTATTTCTTCTTTCATTTCTATCCTAATCCAATTCTTAGTCCCTGGCTAGAGGCAGGTCAGCCCATCTTCTCAGTCAGCTAAGTTCATGTCCAACCACGTGGGGCTCTGCCACTTTAGGTCACTACAGACCAGTGCCAGGTATCAGAGAGCCAGGACAGTCCTTATGCCTGCTCAAATCATTCAAGCTAAATAAATACTAAGCCTGATTTCTCTGCCTTGTCCTTCTGCAGAAATCCCTGCATGGCCTCCTGTGTTCTTTACAGGGAGATTTAACAAACTATAAAACTTTTTCCAGTTCTTCTCTCTCTTGATCTTGATCTGTGACTCTCCTCACCATAACTCACCCAAAAGATATGTCTAAATCAGTTGGTAGGTAAGTACCTGTTTAAGACTGTAAGATTTTTCCTGGAAATCTGACTCTTTCGTCAATGTATAATGTTCCCCTTCTTCCTGATAAACTTTCTTACCACATGGCTTTACAGGAAATTATTAGAGCTACTCCAACTTTCTTTTAATTGTTTAAGTGTTTGTGTTTTTTAACTCCTTTAACCCATCTGCTTTTTAAATATTTATCAAAATTTTTATATAGACATCATTTAGATGCAACCAGAAATCTCTCTGGTTTAAGAAAGTATCTTTAGCCAGGCATGGTGTCGCACACCTGTAATCCCAGAGGCTCCAGAGTTTGAGGTAGTAGAATCTCAAGTTCAAAGCCAGCCTCTGCAAAAGCAAGGCACTAAGCAACTCAGTGAGAACCTGTCCCTAAATAAAATACAAAATAGGGTTGGAGATGTGACTCAGGGGTTGAGTGTCCCTGAGTTTATTCCTGGTACCAAAAAAATAAATAAATATATAAATAAAAAATAAAAATTAAAAAACAGAAGAAAGTACCTTCCTTTGTTGTTTTTTGTTCAATTTGGATATGATGCACATTGATATGGTTTTAATCATATTTCTTACACTTGTACTTCATTTGGTTTCTTAAATCTATGGATTTTGTAAGTTTCAACAAATTTTTCCCATTTTCTCAAACAATTTTTTTGTTTTTCATATCCTTTGTGAACAAGTTATGCATATATTAGGTTGTTTAAAATGTTAACAGCTTGTTTATGGTATGTTTATAATATTTTACTTCTCTTAATTTTGTACACCATAGTTTCTATTGTTATGCATTCAATTTTGCTAAAGTTTTCCTTTGCTATGTCTACCCTGATGTTAATCATGTTCAGTGAATTTTTCATCTCACACATGAAAAATGTATGTCCTGAATTTTTGAGGATTTTAATTTTAACTTCCTGGGTCTTACTCAGATTTTTTAAAATATATAATCGAGGTATGGAAAAGGGAAAAAAGTAAAGCTCCTCTTAGTCTTAATGATCCATTTGCAACACTGTGGCTACCCTAGGTCCTGCTGAGTCTAGTGTCCTTAATTATAATAGTAGACTTGCTTCTATCAGATGATACAGGGATAGTTCCAGTGAAGTGGAATTTGAAAATCTTACCAGGATACTTAGGGTGCTTCATGCCAGGGAATATACTGCCTGTGCTGATTGGGGTGATTGGTCCTGACTGTCAACGGGAAATCAGGTTAATTTTGCATTGTGCTTAAGGAAGAACATTCCTGGAATGTAGAGTCTCCTAAGACATTTGTTACTATTCCCATGTGCTACAATTTAAGTCAATGAAAAATTACAGTAACCCAGTTCAGGCAAGACAGAAAAAAGGCCCATATTCTTCAGAAATGAACATTTTCGGTCTACCAAATGAAATCATTCAAACTAGACAATCCTAAGCCTGATTGTTTGCTGAGAACAGAAGGAATGTGGAATGCACAATGGAAGAAAGAATTTATATATACCAACTAGAGCCATGTAGCCTGTTGCAGATATGAAGACTGAATGTTAAGAGGATTCATAAGAACATGTTTGTGTATATATAAATCAGATATTTTTGTTTGCTTCATTTATTTTATCCACTTGTGATCTAACATAATATTTGTTTAAAGAAGTTAAACTTATAACTTGTGCTTGGGTACTACAAAGGTGCTCTTTGCCAATAATGACTACATTCAAACCCCTGAACTAATAGACTTGACCAAACTTTTGCCATTTTTTAAAGCCATTTTTCCTAGGATAACTCCAGTCCTCCATACCCTATTCCTGCTGAGACAGAAGAATTTACTATTTAGCTGAAACCTGGTGACAAGCAGATAGGCTCTCACTCCTTCTTAGAGAAGTTACTTTAGAAAGCGCTGCCCCCCTTGAGATATCACCACCCCCTTTGGATCATTCACCACTCAGAACGGTCCCTTCCAGGGGACCGTTCATATTTGTCTCTTTGAAATGCAGACAGAGAAATGAGTCTCACTATCTTTCAGGAACTAGAGGAGCTCAATTTTGGCAGGCACCAGCTAGCTCCAGTTTGCACCTCTGCCTCTGGTCACAAAGACCAGAGTCTGTCCCATGGTTAAGTGCCAATTAGCAAACTCAGACCACCTGGTCACAAGGACCCAACCTCCCCTTTTTGGCCTTCCATCATTTTCCAGTTTTTTAAGTCTCCTGCCTTCTGCTTCCTGAAGTTGAGTTTGTCTGATGAACTCTATTCCCTTTTGCAACAATTATTGAATAGAATCTATTCTGACCACTCTAACTAGGGCCTGGCTTTGTTTATCTTTAACGGTGTTTAATATTAAAATGATAGTATGAGATCAGAGGAAAAATAAACATCATGCCTAAAATGAAATAAAATAACAATATAAAAATAAATAAAGTAAAATAAAAAGAACTATGTGCTGCCTTCTGGAGGAAAGCACAGCCTGTTTTTGGTTGATGTGGACTATTTACAGTGTGTAAGACATAGGACTTTGCTATTGTCTTGGAGGTTAAGTGTGGGTAAAGAAGACGTTCATGAGTATGGACACAGATGAACTGTGAAGACTTTCTTACCTTTTAACTTTGTCTGAGAACTAAATTTCTCAGAATACAGTCACTGTGTGCTTAGGGTGAACTACAAGAGCGATTCACAAGGAAGATTTGGAGAGCAGAAGGGAAGGGGCAGTCATTTTTGAAGCTTACACACAATGTCACTTATCAACAGGCTCATCTTATGAGGCAGCGGCTGGCTGGCAACTGTTCCACCTTCCCAGACTGTTCTGCAACCCCAGTTTCTGGGCCAGATGTGTGTGCCTAGCTCAATGAATAAGGTGCCCAACTTCAGTAGGAGACTGTGAGCTGTCAAGGTCAGAGTTAATAAGAACTGAATTCTAGAACATGCTGATGTGTCCTGGCTTATTTGTATTCTCCCACCTTACATCTGTGTTCCCTTTCTGATTGTTTGTTACCCTGTAGACTTCAAGTTCCAATGTCAAACACAGAACAGTCCTATAGATTCTGCAAGGCAGTTCTCTTGATCACAAAGGGATAAATCCTTGTGTGGCAATCTGGGTACAATCAGAAGATGGAAGCCATATGCTAGGTTAAACCATGAAGTTGAATATAAGAGGTTAATATGACAAAAGAACAAGTATAAGGAAATTGCATGATACTCTGGGCTGAGAGAGGAGTACCCACAGAAGGCCAAACCTAGAAGCTTTCTGATTTTTGTTGGAGATTGTGTGTTTCCATGATAAGAGACACATTTGCAGGTCTGCCCATGCTGGAGCTAGTCAGGAGTTGCTGAGCAAGCTGGAGACCAGCTGAGGAGTATGTGTGACTACCAGCAGATCATGTAGTAGCATTCAGTGAGAGTCCAAAGACCTAGGGAGCAAGAAACTTTCTGAGACTACAGGCCATGTGGGAACTTGCAAAAGGAACTGTAGTTCAGTGTGACCCTTCAAGTCACAGGAGAGTTGGCTGCTTTCATCTTGCTTCAGAGAGTCCAGGTGACAGTGCCTTTGCAGGACTTGAGAACACAAAGTCTGGGGGAAGAAATGTCCTCCCACAGCACATCTGACTTCCAGGACTGTACTGACATGAAGGAGAGCCTTCCCCTCCAGCAATGTCCCTCCTGCACTCTCTGCAGAGGAAGTGTAAAAATGTTCATATCGAAGGACAAATAAAGAACGCTGTTGTAGGTCACAGAATATGTAGGAAGGGAGCATTTGGAGCTGAGTAGCAAAAGAATAATAACTGAGGCATCCAATAAGACACATCTTAATAATCTGATCTCATTTTAAATGTGGTCACTGGTGAAATCACAGATACGATTCATGGTGCATCAATGATCAGATGTTAGACCTTGGTATTAAGGAAAATAAATACAAGGCTAAATTTTGTACAAAAAAAAACTTTCTTCATAAAAAATAAAAGTGTAAGGACATTGATATTATGGAATAAATGAGATCCAGGAATTGATGGCTGATCTGGCTTTAGAAAATAAATAGAAATTCAGGTGCATATAGATTTTAGTGGGACCTTTTCTCAAAAAAGAAAATGAACTGAGCAAACAGGTATCTGGAACAATATAAAGGGCATGAATGTGATTCTTGCTCTCCTTCAAAATGGTCCTTTCTGAAATGTGTGGGCATAAGAAGTCACAAGCTAGTGTGGTAAACACCTCCGCTCCACTCAGAGCCTACAGGGGAGGAGCCCTGGTGTCCTTTAATTAAGAATTTAGATCTCAAGATCAGACAGGGGTACATCTACTGTACTAAAGAATAGAGTCACTGACTGAAATTGTAACTTTGTCAATGATAAAAAAAAATGCAGGTTAAATTTTTCTGTAGTGTTTCAGAAATAAATTCATCTACCAGTACATTTGGCCTTATTATATGATCAGCATTCATCTGGGTACATTACTTTGTCACTGGTCCTTTGGAGATTTATGGAGATTCTTCATCTATGTCAGTCATAAAATATTAGATCAAGATCAGTTCTGGAAATTAAAAGCACATGAAAATAACCTTTTCCTTCTCCTCAGAACTTTTTATTCCAAACTTCATGAAGTTTATTTTCATTCCTCAAGTCTGTTTATTTCTTTCTGTTTCTCTTACCTTTCATCTCACTCTCACGTATCACAGAACTCTCATGCCATAAACTTTTTTTCTGGAAAAGTACATTCTCTTATTCAATTATCTTGTTTGAGCCATTTGGGAAATATTTAAAATTTGCATGAAAAAGAGAATCTTTGTTTCTCTAACCCCCCACAAAAGGTAAAAATTAGAAATAAATACAATTTACCCACCATTAAATAAACAAGAGAAGCAGAAGATAATCAAGTGATAATTTATGTCCTCTTGGATATAAATACTGGAATATATTAAACTATTTCCTATTTATTTGTGCAACATTTACCCAGATGTAATCATATTATAATAAATTCTAAATTGCTTATTGAAATATAAACTACCAGTCAAAATTTTGCTTTGGTTAAATTTTTTCCTTTATTTCTTTTTAACTTAGTATTTTCTTGAGTTTATTAGCTATGTTTTAAAATATATTGTTTGTTTAAATCATAATTATTACTTCTCATCACATGTTTAAATTATGTGGTCATCTCATTTTACATAGCGAACTTTTCAAGTTCATGCTGAAACTTCCCATTCTTCACTCTTACTGTCTAAAATAGATGTTACTTGGTACCATCTTGTTTTCCTACAGAAGCTCAATGCCAAATATGGACACAGTATGCTTATAAATATAATACTGGAAATAATTCTTTGAAATCCAAACTCTTCTTTTCCCCCAATATATATTCTGCAGAATTTATCTTAATTGATTTCTCGTTCTTTTCAGACTGTCTATAAAAGATATTTTGTTGTATTTCAATTGTTTTTTAGAATTGCTTTTTTGATGAGATTCTTATTTGTGCAATGACATAAAGTTAACTCAAACTACCTCTACATTTGGAGAAATATTTATTATAATCTATTCATCAAAGGTGAAAATTTCTTTACCTTTATATATGAAATAATCCTTCAATGTTAAAACATATCAGGATAGGACACTATGCACTAGAGCTCATGTGAAGGAAATACAAACAAATGTTAAAAATAGTGCAACTTAAGAAAATAAAAGAGGGCTCTGGATTTTAATTTTAGTATCCCAGGGATGCCATTCTTACTTGATTAAAAAATAACAGTTTGTTCATAATAATAACAATGTCTTAAAATATTATTGCTTATGTATGAATTAATTAGTTGATAATGATATTACAAGGATTGGAAGGAAGTTTTGGGAATGCTTGATTATAAGATACCTGTACCATCCATGAATATACATATTATTGTTTGAAAGTGAAATGATATTAGTTGTAAATACGTATTTCAAGCTCCAGGCAACCTCTAAAATCAATTTCAAAAAGGTAAAATTCATAGACTAAGAAAAAACACAAAATGGAATTATGAAAATGCTCCATTAAAACCAGTGAAGGCAGAAAATATGTGGGAGAAAAAATTAAATAAAGATCAAGTGAACTAATAGAAGCAGTTTCAAGTATGCTAGAAACTCAATTATATTAATAAACACTTTAAATGCTAACATTTTAAATGCACCAATTGTAAGAAATTGACAATGTCGACTATAAGAAAAAAATAAGACTCAACTGTATATTGTTTTCAGGAAGATTATTTTAATGATGAAATCACATAAAAGGTATAAAGTAAAGAGATGGAGAAAAATAAACCAGGCTATCCCTAATCCATATAAATCTATCCTATGAATTCCAGACAAAGAAAATTTAAGAGCTAGGAGAATTTTCAAATGAAGGGCAATAGGGAGATGGGAATGGGTAAATATTGTTTGAAGGATACAAAAATTCAGCTAGACAGTAGGAATAAGTTCAAATAATCTTTTGTATAACATGTTACATAAAATATATTGTCTTACTGAAATATGGTAAAAGAGGGGATGTGACGTTTCACCATGAAAATGATAACCACATGAGAGAATGCATTGATTGGCTAGATATAACCATTCCTTAATCAATATTCTTCAAAACATCATGCTATACATGGTAAATACAAACAATGCATACTTGCCAATATAAAAAATTTAATGTAGGTTAAAATGATAAATAAAATTTTTAAAAATTGAAGAGGCATTACATAATGAAATGGATTGAATTTTCAAACACATTATGATATGCGCGCATTTAGTGAGAGTGTCAAAATTGTGGAGTAAAGTCTAATGGAACTAAAAAATGCACCGAACAAATCTATCATCAGAGTGGTGACTTCAACATTCCTCTATCAGTAATTACCTGATCCATCAAGAAGAACATTAACGAGAATATGTTGAACTGTTACAGAGGACTTCATCCACCAACAGCAAATACATATTTCCCTTAAACTCACATGAAAAATCACCATGATAGACCATATTCTGGGCTCAAAATCACACTTAAATAAATATTATCATAGAAACCATATAAAATGTAGTCTCTGGCCATGTGGAATTAAATCAGAAAACAATGGTAGAAAGCTGGGAAATTCTAAAATATTTGTAGACTGACATGTTACTAGATAACACATAGGTCTCAAAGAATTTTTTTTTATATTAGATCTAAATGAGAATGAAAATAAAACATAAAAATTTGTGGGATTCAATGAAAGCAATGCTTAGAGGGAAACAGATAGTACTGAATGCTCATATAAGAAAAGAATAAAGATCTGAAATAAAAAATGTGCATCTTAGGAATCTCTTTAAAGAAAGGAGAAATTTAAACCCAAAGCCCCTGGAAGAAAAGAAATAACATGAGTGGGAATAGACATTTTAAAACTTAAAAACAAAAGTAGCTGAGATAATCAACAAAATTGAAAATCTCCAAGTATAAAAGAATAATTTTTGTTATTGGAAGTCACACTGTTTGTGCTATTTTGTTATGGTGATCCTAGAAAATGCAAATAACTGACAATAGATAATTGGAATTTGAGACATAAAAAAATAAATAATTTATATTAGTATTCAGAACATAAAATGCTATGGTACAAATTTAACAAAATATTTATAAGATCTATATGAGAAATACTGTAAAACTGATGGAAAAAAAAACAAAGAGCTAAGTAAGTGAAAAGATACTCCATATTCATGGATAAGATACCTCAATATTATTAACATGTCCATTCTTCTCAAAATGATCTACAGATTTCTCAAATTTCAACCTCAAAAAGTTATTTTGTGGATAATGAAAAACTATTTCTAAATCCTATATAGAAATGCAAAAGACCCAGAATATCGACACAATGCTAAAAGAAAACTATGTTAGAGGAGACATTACTCAACTTTAAGACTTACTATAATTATATTGCTAGTTGTTCACAAAAAATATATAGCAATGAATCCTAGTATTAAATGGTAATAATGTATAAACAAAAAGTGTAAAAAACTACAGTGATAAAGACAATGTGGCATTAATTGTCTTTATCAATTGTCACATATCAATTGGAGAGAGGGCCCAGAAATAAACCCACATAAATATAGTCTAGTGATTTTTGACACTGATAATAGAATGATAAGACTTACCACAGATATTTACAAAACATATCTGATAAAGGACTTGTAACCAAAATATATGAAGAAGTCTTAAAACTTAAAGAAATTGAACAATCCAATTAGCCATAGACAAAAAAATATTATTCAAACTTCTCCAAAGAAGATCACAGATGGCAAATAATCCTGTTAAAAATGATGACTATCATACGTTGTCAGGGAATTGCAGATGAAAGAAACAAGGTGGGCCTAGGTACTTACTGGAATTGCTTTCATCCAAAACACTACAACACTACATGCTGGCAAGGATGCAGAACTACAGGAATTTATTCATTGCTGGTGAGAACACAGAATAATTAAGTCACTTTGGAAGGTAGTTGGAAATTTCTTATGAAACTAAACATAGGGTTAACATCTGATCTAGCCATTTACTTTCTTAGCTATTTACCCGGTGGAGTTAAAAACTGAGGTTCACACAATCTGTGCCTAAATATATAAAAACTTCATTCATAGATTCTCAGATTTGGAAGTAACAAAGAGGTCTTTCAACAGGTGAATACATAATCAAAATTATACATCCATATAAAAGAATATTATTGTGTGATAAAATGAAATGAGTTATCAGTCTATGAAAAGACATGGTGGATCTTAAACGATATTCCTAAGTGAAAGGATTCAGTTTGAAAAGTCTATGTACTATAGGTTACAATTCCATCATGTTCTGAAAAGGCAGATTTATAGAGACAATGAAAAGATCAGTGGTTGCTAGAAGTTCTGGAGGATGGAGGGAGAAATAAATAGGTGAAGATCAGGGATTTTTATGGGCAGTGAAATTATTCTGTGTGCAACTGAATACAGACACAGTCGTATGTGTTTGGCAAAGCCCATAGAACTCTACAACACAGTGAATCATACTGTAAACTACAAAATTCAATTAAGAATAATGTACCAGTATTGGCTCATCAATTGTGGCAAATGTAGCACACTAATATAAGGAAAGGTTGATGGTAGGAGAAACGTGCAAACTTGGAGGGAGGGAGCATCTGTGAACTCATTACTTTTTAAACATATTTTTTTGTAAAACTAAAAATGCTTTATGACATAACTCTAATAAAAAAGAGGAAATAAAAATCTGTTATAATCCCACAAATCATAGATGATCAGAATAATTACCAGTATATTTATTCTTGTATTCCCCCTATATTTTAGAAGATCATATTACATTTTCATAGAAGCATATACTTTATTTGAATCTATATCATAAAATTCCATAAGAAATTAGAAATTTTTCTGTTTTCATAGATAATTCACAGACTAATATACAATAACTGTTTTTCAAGATATAGGATTATTATGGAGAGTAATAAAGCTACTTGTTTGAAATTATTTACTCATGCATATTACATAATACACATATCACATAATATAGATAGAAATGCTATAATCAATTGCTTATCTAACAATTTTAAAATGATGCAAAATTGGTGGTAGTAGTTGGTGAAAATGTTTAGAATAAAAGTCACTAAATATGGTTACAAATTGGTAATAACATAGAGGAATATTGTTCAACCCTTATTCTATATCAGATCTCAGCCCGTCCTTTCATGTATTGTATGAGAGCATCATAATAAAATGTGTATAGTAGGGAAGAGTAGGATCTTTGCATTTCACAGTTGGGGAGACTAAGTCTCAGAGGCTATCTTAACAGTCACTTGTGCACTGTAAATAAATAGTAAATGGCAAATCCAAAATTCTAATCTGGGCAATCTAGCTTAAGAGTTTATGGTAATCACAAGAATGTTCTACTGTGTCAACCACCTGACTGATCCATACCTGTGTCCATGGTACAACAATTGCTATTACTGTTTCTGTCATGAAGTTTTGCCTCAGTAAATATTTAACATAAATTGAACTCAATGGTAAGTGTTGTCTGTATATTAGGGCACCTACTTTTAGTAATGCATTTGTCCTTTTGATTCTTTATCCAGGCCACCTGAGAGATAACTATAAGGTTACTTTTGTACAAATTAATGATAGAAATGAACAACCAAAGAGATAAAAGATTGAAAGAGAGGAAAGTGGGAGGGAGTAATTGATTTTTAAATTCTCAAGGTTTGACATCGGTTTAAAAACTTAACCTACAGATTTACATTTAAATGGTCCCTCAAGAATTTAAACAAAAAATAGAAAAGTGAGCAAGCAATTGAGAGAAGTCAAGAAAATTTCCAAGAGAGTAAACTCTGTGTGTGTATGTTTACATGTGTGTTTTCATTTCTTTCCTTGTATAGGTTAACTATGATTTTAAAATTCTCTTCTCTTCTATTGTGTAATTTTGGATACTTTAATAAGTGAAATGCTTTAAAACGCTAAAAAAAAAAAAAACCCAAACACATTGAAACAAAATTTGCTGCAACCCTCTGTGACATATGCCAAGAGTAAAACCCCAAAGATGCCCGAGTTGCAATTTGTAGGTTTTATCTGATAGATTTCCTTGGGATTTTTTAAATAAATTTTATTACATAATGGTTTCCATCTGCTGCAGAACTTTCAAATTGTTACAGTGCAGTTGTACAAAAAATGTCTAGCATCTTTTTAATATGTGACTTGCTCTCTGGTAGGAAATTACCTTGTTGCCATGGTTCACTTGATAGCACTTGGTGGGCCAGCAGGTCATGGTTTAAGGACTTACGCCACAGTGGTAATTCATAACCTGTTCTCATTGCACTTCAGTATGGTTCTGGGTCAAAAGCACCATTATCCTTCACTTCAAGTTCATACGTGTTTTGACCCATTACTTTTACTTTGATAAATCTTCTCTTGAGAATAGAAAGTGCTGTTCATCTTGGAAAGCTATATGTGAGGCTACAGACTGTAGAGAACAAATCACTTATTAAAATAAAACTAAATTTTAAAAAATTTCTTTCATTTAGTTTGAGAACATACTCACATGCACACATGCACATACTCTCAAATACACACAAAAGAAAGTAAAAACCATGGGAGAACTTAGAAGAGGATGGCAGTAATTCACATTTCCATTTTTCAAATAGCATATAGTATCTGTTCTGCATACCACCTCTTACCAACTCCTCTTAGTCAATGACACTACACCATATTTTACTGAGAAAACATAAACACCAAGAGAAACTCTTCTTTGATCATTCTGTCCATGAATATCTGCTCTTGTCACTCTTCTAAGTCAAGAAAACATCTTGTTCCTGTCAGCGCATTCTGAGAGCAATGGTAGTAGACAATTTTCAGCAGAGGAGTGATATGATCTAAGCTATGTTTTAACAGAATGGTCTGGAGGCACATATGGTTTAGGAGGGTAAAAACGAAATCAAGGAACTGAAAACAAGACTAATTCAATAATGCAGGAGAAATCTGATTAGCAATGAAGGTGGTAAAAACCTAGTTATATTTTATATATAAACAAAGCTCAGTTGGTAGAGTGCCTGCCTTGCAAGCACAAGGCCCTGGGTTCAATCCTTAGCACCACAAAAAAAATAAGAAATAAAAAAAAAAACCAACATATTTCTTAATGGATTAAATGAAGGGAATGAGAAAACGAGGAATAAAAGATAACTCCATGTATTCCTACTTGAACAAATTGTAGATGGTTGTCATTGATTGAGATGTACAAGGTTATGGGTGGAGCTGGTTTGGGAAGCTTTTTTATATTTAAGTAATGATGAGGGCTAATGGTTTGGGCCTATCAGTCTGGAGAGTGATCTTTGTTGTGATCTGTGATTATAGGAGAGTGATCTGTATTGAAGATATAAATTTGTTCAACATCAGCAAGCAGGTGTATATAAAAACATGGAATAGACGAGTTTTAAAAACCAAGTAGGTGAAAGTGTGAAGAGAGATCTAAGAGGTAAGTATTTGACTAGCCCAAACTAGAAGAGAAAATTGAGACCAAGAATCATGAAAGAGGTAGGAGGAAAACCAGGAATGGTGTCCTCGAAGCCAAATGAAAATAAAAGTCATGACTAAGTCAAGTAAAATTAAGATTGAGACTTGCATAATGGTCTTAATAATTGGGTTATTGATATCCTTCAATAGTGGAGCATAGTAGAATAATGAGAAAGAATGTCTGGGTGAACTAAGATTTTTTTTACCTATGAAGAGAAGGGAGAAGGAGCTTCAGAAGAAAGCAAGTTCAAGAAAAACATTTATAATATTAATATTTATTTTAGGTGAGAAAAATAATTGAGTGAGTCTCAATGGAATTACGAAGGCAGAGGGACAATTTTCTTGTAACAGGTCAAAGGAAATGCTGTAATTATTTGTTCTCAAGCAGTGGAGAGGGAATACTATGTTACTTCCCTCTATTGGTTTCCCTATTCATCTTATCCAACTCTTCTTTATTAACATGACTTTCTTCTGTCACTTCACTGTCACCTTTTGTCTGACTGGTTTCCATTTGGGAAGACACATTAAAAATTTAGAACTTTCCTACTTCGCATGCATTCTTTAACCACTCAGTAATAATTTCTGAAACTGTTTCCAAAAATGATTCCATAATCTTGTGCCTGGACAAGTATGAAAATATGCTATATGGACAAGTATAAAAATATGCTACAAGTGAGTATAAAAATACGCTAACACTGGGTCACCTGTGCTGGTTTCTGGTGTGCGCTTTCTCCTTGTTTTGTCATCTTGCTCCCTCCTCACATTTGCTTTTCCTAAAATACAGAAAGAGATATATTATAATCTCCTTTAGCCTTAATGACTTCCTTGGTGACCCTTTCTCCAACTATAGTCAAATTGGGTTCACCATATGAATTTCAGGGGCACACAATTTAGTCTATAACATAAGGAGATCTTCTAATTTGGAGTTGTCTTCTGAATCTCATACTTTATCCACAAAATTAGATGATATTTGATACTGTACTCAAATAATTTAAGTGATAAAACTAGACAATCCTGATCCTGTCTGATTTTACTGACCTCTTCCTGTATGCAATTAGCAAGCTTTCCAGTGCTCCTTGCTGCATCTCCTGATACCCTGTCTTCCTCTGCTCTGATCACCTTAGGAAATGGCTTTGTAGAAGCTACTTCAACAAATCCACAAATATCTTTTCCATACTGGTAGGAGTGGTTTCTAAAACAAATCTTTCCAGTGCTTTGGTAAGTTTTGAGCATTCGGTCAGATAAGCTCATGTAAACCATTTCCACCATAAGGCTGTGGGGAAAGAAGTGATATCTTTAGCAACTCTCTGGACTCTAATTGAGGGTATGCCTGTTCCTACTGTTCTGACCATGCCCCACACCCTGTTCTCTGCTAACTCAGGAGTTCTTTCCATATGCCTCTCTGGCTAGCCTTCTTTGCCATCCTGTAACTGGTATTTTACTAGACAATTACAGCATTCTCTGGTTTTCCTGACTTTTATTTCAGGAAGTAGATGCCACAAATCTTTCCTAATGCCCTAAAGTGCCCATTTCAACACCTACCTCGGAACCTGATGTTCCACACAACTTTCTAGGCTGGGAAAGGGAAGCTCTAATAGAGAAATGAAAATAAGGAATTATAACAAGGAAAAGGAACTGGTGAGATTGGATCTTGTACATTTGTTGAGAACCTTTGGGGAAAAACATTTCGAATGTTATTGCTGAGTTCTCATTCTATAACATTTTATAGCAGTACTAGTGCTATAAAAGTACTATTAGCTATTCACTGAGCACTTACTATATCCTAGGCACAGTCAAGAGTATTATAAAATTATTTTCTGTAATCATCTTACCAAACATAGACAGTATATGAGATTACTTCTTTTTTTAATGATAGATTAGTTATTTTTCAGTTTGCACACACCTTATGTCAGTATGTTCAGGCTGCTAAAACAAAATCTTTTGACTGGGTATCTGACAAATAACAGAAATTTATTTCTTGCAGTTCTGGAGGCTTAAAAGTTCAACATCAAGGTGCTGACAGATCTGGTGTTGGAGGATTTTGCAGATAGCACCCTGTTGGTTTGCCTTCACATAGTGGAAAGAGCAAGGAGGCACCTCTCAACCACTTCTAAAAGCCATCAATCCCATTCATAAGGGCAGAACTCTTATGACTGAATAAATTCCTCAAAGGCCCCACCTCCTATACTTACATGTTAAGAGTTAAGTTCAAAATTATGAAGTGAGGGGGTACACGATCATTTTGACCATAACATTTTGCAAGTTATTTGAATTAGCTCTGAGAATGCACTTCTCCCACTGAAATCATTGCCCATCTCTGACAGATGGCCACACCATGCTTTCCTGACAAACCTTTTCATGACTTTAAACGAGCATTTGTCCATCTGATATTTCATGGTGAGTATGTGGCTTTGTAGCATGAAAGGTGCACATGATATTGTCTGGAATATATTTAATTATTAAGCAGACATGTCATTCAAAGGAGATTGGAGCTTAAGTGCAAATAGAACAAAATTCCAGTGCAAGTTATATTTGTCGAGTGCCATCAAAAAAAAAAAAAAAAAAAAAAAAAAACCCATGGACTCTTTACTCACTAAAGTCTCATTCAAGTTCCTCTCAATGCCTTTGACATCAGTTTATCATATGACACTGGCTTCTGAATGTTCTCCCTATTCCCTTCTTTTCTGGAACTTATCACTGACTAATCCACATAGTTTCTATATAAATCAAAATTCAAAGGTAATCTATCATAGTCTTTCACCTTAGATTAGGCTACTCCCCATCCAACTGGGCATTTGTGAAAACTAATTTTCTCTCTATATGTGTATATAACTTTGTTTTAGGAACTAAATTGAAAGCAGAGACTTGCAAATGGCAAGACTGTACAGAAGTGTATACAAAATCTTCAACCAAGTCTCACCTCCCACAGCCTCCACCATCTTCTAGTAGTGAATTTAGCTACAAATGAATTAATCCAAAAAGGACATCAGAGTCGTCCTTATCCAATCATTTCCCAAAGCTCCACCTCTGGACTTTGCTGCATGGGTGATCATACCTTTAACACATGAGCCTTTTGGAGTCATTCTGGTTCCCAATCGTAATAGTATATAAGTGACTATAGAGGCAGAATAAGAAGGGACAGGAAAGATGTCTGTACTGAGAATTACTCATGAAGAATTAAAAACCTGCAACCCCACAGGGGCATAATTTATTTCAATCACCAGATACACACAGATATAAGTAGATTTTACCTGCTTTGTGGAGCACAATCTATTCAAGTTTGATATATCGTGAAACACATTAGATAATTCAACTGATATTTTAGGGCTATGCCTTAGTTGAATTTCATAAAACATCTTTAATGAACAAATTTTTCTGTATTCCTTACTTATTTTCCAGGTCAAATTGGGGCCTATAAAATGATGAGAACCCAGAGGTTAAATTGAGAAGTTAATGACAGGAAGAAATCATAAACATATTCTTCAAAGGTGTGAAAAGAAAGAAATATTTAGAATTAAAGTAAATAATAAAAGAAAGAAATCATGGCTAATTTTATTATGACCCTAAGCTTTATTCTGATTTTGTTGCTTTCTAAATTGAATAAAAGTGTTCTCAGTTATACTTTCCCTTGGTAAGTACATGCTGCTAGTCAATTGTTAGTCAAATACATGAAGTTATTTTACATTTTATCTTAACTACTACATTCTACAAGGTTTAGTCAAGGCCATGTATGGGGATGCACACTACAGTCTTCCTATTAATCTGGAAAGCTAATGTGGAAATAACACTTCAGCTCATGAGTTGGAGACTGCACAGCATAGTGAGACTTTGTCTCACAAAATAAATAAATAAAACAATTAATAAAACAGTGTGTAAGCAGCTATGGTCTGGTCTTTGAGTTTTTCAAAGTCTTTTCTGTCACTGAATTTCTCATTTTATTTCTGAAATATATGGACAAAATTCTTTACTATGTCAATAATTTTCACTTCTTTTAGGTCCATTAAAGGTAAGTAAAATTTGAACATTTTAGGCTCATTTTTAAACTGAAAACTGAGTAAAGAATATGAGTAAAGAATATGAATATAGAATATGAATATAGCTGAGTAAAGAATATGCTATTTTAATTTTCATATATTTGCTAATTATTGTCAGTATTTGAGTTATGTCTACTACGTAGTAGTAAAACATGTTTGAAAATCATCAAAAACCATTTCTCATTTTTACTGGTAAACGAGATAATTTTATTTTTACTAGGACACTTTAAGATTAAAAAGTTGTGAAAGTCTTCAAATTATTTCCCAATTCACCTATCTTCCAGAAGATAATATCTGCAGGTGGTGTTCAATAATGCACGCTTCTGAATTCATCACTGCCTGAACAGCTTTTACAAATAGGAAGAAAAAATTGTTTTCACATAATTCGTAAGAGAAAATGCAAATTCAACTTAAACAATATTAAATACAAAGCAGAGAGACAAAAAAGCCCGATTGCTCTCACTTACAAACAATAAACTATGATTGGTCTATACTTTTCAACTCTCAAATGGAAAGAGAGTGCTGGTGTGAACCATATAAATTAAATCTAGGACAGAGAGAGCTAAACATTGCACAGCGGTCTCCAAAGTAGACAATTCTTTTGTGCTATTATCTGGAGTGTTTATTTTTAATCTGGTTATTGTCATGGCAAAGAATGCTATGGGTTGTGTTCATATACACTTTAGATAGACAGATAGCACTATGCCTACTGTCATTATTTAGCAGATAATGGTTCCAGTCACATTGAATGTAGAAAATATCTACATGATCAGAAAATGTTTCTTCTGGGCAGTTAGATCCTCGTTTTATATATCCTTAGCATACTGTATTTTCTTGGTCATATTTCTTTTTCCATGCTTTACCAATTGCATCTTCTTGAACTGGAAGAGGTGTGAAAGATTATTAATTAGAGATGTGCATGAAAAATGAGTTCAGAACAGTTACAGTTTGAGTTTTGCTTCATTTTAAGCTAGAGTAGTACTGTGATAACTGATTTACAGAGTAGGTTAAGTATTTGACAATGAATTAGGTGAATCTCTGACATACCATCCTATTATAGGTAACATTTGCTACAGGAGAAAAAGAAAACTGTTTACATTCTAGGCATACTTACCCTGAGGGTTAGTAACTTAAAACACATGAGGTAAAGGGGAAAAGAAACATTTATCTATCCCTAATAGCTGGTCTTTTCATTTTGAGCCAAAAGGACATCTGTACTTTTCAGTAATAACAGAATCTATTTCCAACTCTGTCTTGGTGAAAAAAAAAGTGCTGTTCATATAAAATTCATAGAACTAAAGAAGTTTCTGTCATAATGCTTTCAAGAGAGCATTGTCAAATCTCTCTGGGCCTTTAGTTTAAATGTCATTTCTAGTCAACTGTAGGGATTTTTAAAGTGTTTTAACAGTGGCTTTTTCCTTGGGGTATATTGGGTCTTTCAGAGAATTTATGTTTTTTTTTAACAAAAGACACTCCAGTGTCAATTCTTGTAAAACACTCTCCCACATAGTGTCATTTGCAAATGACTTATAGAAGAACTTATGCAGGAATTTTTAATTGGTTTTCAAGTGGTAGAAAATGGTCAATGATTTTCAGGATAAGAGCTTCAGGAATGATAAAATCAACCATACAGGCAAATTATAATGCAATCCTCTCATAATCCCACATGCTACAGGGAAGACTAAATGATGAGTCTGAATTGTCCAGGGATTGTCTGAGGGGATTCCATTAATGAAGGTCGGAAATGACTCTGCACTACACTGGATCTATGTGAAAGGCATCCAGCCATGGGAAGCCTGAAAATGACCTCATAGGAGCACTCTAATATCTTCATCCATTTAAGCAACTGTTTGTCACACAAATGCTCATATAAAATTGGAATATTCTTTTCAACATTTGCAACTTATAATTCTTTATAATTTTCATAGACATGCAGCATAAAATGGTTCTTTGTTGCACAAAATATTTTGGAATGATTTATTTTGCTGGACAGGGGTCTTGGGTAGATTGTTGACTTATATTCAAAACATTTATGGAGCCATTTTTTCATCTACCAATCTAAAAACAGCCTTTATTATTACAAAAACTATCTAAAGCAATGTTCAGTCTGTGTATATCAATTACTAGTATCATTTGTATTTTAGTTTGTTATTTATTCTGTCTTCCAAATTCTTATTGTGATTCACTAAATAGCAACCAAATCACATCAAATAAATAAATTAAATAAATGTTGTGTGAATAAGGAGAAATTTTTTATATTTGAATTTTTATTTGTTCTAATTAGTCACATGTGACAGCAGAATACATTTATGCATTTTGATAAATCATACTAATTGGAGTGTAATTTCTCATTTCTCCTTTTTCTGATTATACATATTATAAGATCACTTAATTCATGCAGTTACATATGTACATGAAGTAATAAATATTTTGAAATTTAAATCTGATGGAGGTAATATTTACATGATTGCTAAATATATTAATTAATTGGTATCCAATCTGGAGATAGAAACTATGCAGTAATTTAAACAAAGGGAATTTAATATAAATAATTATTATGATAGAGTAACTACAAAGTTGTAAAAATGACTTAAGAATTTCCTAGAGCTGAAGACTATCCAAAGAAGATCAAACTGGAGAGGAAACCTCCTCCTCAGGACTGTGGTCAAGATCTCCTTGAAGACGTTGTGGGATGTCCCTCTGGATGGTGGAGCAATTCCCTGTTTGTGGTACCTTTTCCATGAAATCAGGAAATAACCAACCTGAAAGAGAGGTGACCAAGTCATGCAGTGTGTTCAGAGTGCCACTGTAAACATGAGGACTGCAGTACATGGTGTCTGTGTTGATAGGGACATGAAGAAGTGGTTACTGGGACCAAACCAGGGCATTGTGGTCACTATAGATATTTTCCTCTTGAGATGGTTGGGGCAAAGCCATGCATATCTTCACACGTCCAAATCACTGACTGCCCACACAGCAGTTGTTCAGGGATGCAGAACAGGAAAGAAAAAAACACTTTTCTTGAACTGACCCTCCAGTATGCTTTACTGACAAAATCTGTTCTCACTGCAAAGAAGAGTGCTCATATTGTCCAGTTATAATCAAGGAACTGATTACAAACTGTGGAATCAACTTTGAGCTGAGAGATAACACACTCAAAACTGATATGCTATGATACCAAAATTTTATAGTTTGCCTTAAATCTAAGAATTGTTATTTGCAATAATTAGTCAAACAAGTAAATCTCTGATCTTGGTCCTCTTCTTGGCTATTTGGAATAGGCGAGGTACTGCAAATTGAGACATTTTGCAAACTAAGTTAGGAAATTGGTGTTGCTGTGAATATTACAGTTGTGTAAGAGTCATTAATTGTAAAACCATGAATGTCTGTTTATTCTTATGCCATTTTTCATGGTTTATTTCAAAGACAAGGAGGACATAGTTGTGCATAGCTGAGCATGACTAAATATCTAGAAATAACTTCTGACTCCAGTTACTCTGTTTCTTTCACTTGGCCTCATCAAGATTCAAATTTGTGTTTTGATACTTTGAAATTAAAATTTGCTACTTTGTTCACTTACTATGAGCAGAGATCATCAAGGCAATAAATCACAAAGCTTACCTTGAGACAAAGTGAGAGAAAGGAAATTTGCTTTGGAATATGATATCTGTTTTTTCATTCCAGCATTTAAATTTCTTAGCTTTTTAAACTTGGGCATGCTTTTTCATTACATAATGTTTGAAATGTGAAAAATTTATTTATATAATACATAAACTTTTTTAAAAAAATAGTAGCAGATGAACATGTTTGAACTGTGGAAAATAAAACACGGGCTAGTCAAGATACCAGTGAGATTCATTCTAATTATTTTACTATCTTATATTCTAGAAGTGATGGCTAACCCGAGTGATGTGTTTATCATTATTGTATTTTAAAATCATATTTGTATTTCAGAGACATTTCTAAATGTTATTTAAATTGCTTACCATCTTTAAAATTACTAACAGCATGATTTCTTCTTTTCTTCAATTTTATGTCATTCACTCACAATTACGTTTCTAAGATTTCTCTGTGATACTATGTAACGGTTCATTCATTTTTTTCTCCTTTGTCTACTATTTCATGGAGTGAGCCTACCACCATTTATTTATACATGTTTCTATTCACAGTTATAATTGTTTTCAAATAATTTCTCTAGGGAGTGATTCTAATTTGAATATCATTCTACATATTTCCCAGCAAAAAGAAAGATTTCACATACTGTATATACTTAGTGGGAAAAACACCAGGTTAGAGGCTTATGCAGGTTGAAAATTCAAAGCATCTATACCAATTTATACTTCAATCAATTTGGTATAAATGTTTTTGTTGCTTTACATTTTACAGACACCAGATATTTTGCCCATCAAATAGATAATGTGTTTTGCTGTTAGTCCTAAATTATTTTTTCTTCATTATCAATCATTATCTGATTATCTGTTCAGAAATTTATTGGGGTTATTGTTCTCTAATGGGGAATTTCTAATCATATGCTGAAAAGACATTAGGCATAATTCAAAATCCTTTAATGAAAAAGAAATGAAAAAGGCACATGATATATATATATAGATATAGATATATAGATATATAGATATATACATACAATGGAATACTATTTTACAATAAAAATAATGAAATTCTCTTATTTGTGGCAATAGGCAAGGAACTGGAGATCATTATGTAAGAGAAATAAGTCAGGTACAGAAAGACAAGTAGGGTACCATCTCATTCACATCAGGAATCTAAAACAGTTAATCTCACAGAAGTCGGAGTAGAATGGCAGTTACCAGAATTCGGGGAGAGTTTGAGTGGGGAAAGATGGGTAAAGGTGGATCAGTGGGTACTAAAGTCAGGTTAGATGGGAGCAAGAATTTCTGGTGTGCTATTTCACAGTAGGGTGCTCATAGATAATAAAAATGTTACATTTAACAAAGCCAGAGGAAAGGATTTTTCAAGTTTTCACCATAAAGAAATGATAAAAGTTTGAGAAGTTAGATTTTGACTTGGTTTAATTATCTTACAGTGTATGCATGCATGAAAATATCACATTACTCCATATAATGTACATTTTATGTTTTGCATATCAGTTATAAGTAAAAATGAAATGAAAATTAAACTTTGATTTTTCAACAGATAAATGACATGTACAAAAATAAAGAAAAATATATGATCATACTTAATGGTAAAATTCAAATTCTGAAAGTCAGAGAAAAATGGAAGAATTCTTGTCCTTTCCATTTTTATTCACCCTTTCATTATAATTTTTAGCCAGGGCAATAAGTGAAGGAAAGAAGAGTTCTCACAGACTAAAAGAAAAGAAGTAAAACTTTTATTCACAGAAGGCATCATTGTCCATGTAGAAAGCCTTAGGTATTTGTAAAAAGCTACCAGACCAAGTACATGAATGCATGAAGATTTCAGGATACAGGATTACCATTCAAAAATAATGTTTTCCTTAAGTCTAATAATAAAAAGTACAAAATTAATAACATCCAATATAATATAGTTAAGAATCTATTTAACCAAAAATTATAAAATTGGTACACGCAAAAAGGAATTGGAGTAAAAAGCAAATGAAGTAAATACATCATGTTCAGAGATTGAAAGATTCAATACTCTTAAAAGTGACCTTTCTCTCCAATTGATCTATGGAGAGAATTTAATCCACTCAGAATTCCAGGAGGCTTTCTGAATTAAATTGACAGGCTGATTTAAAAATTGCATATTACCAAATGATCCAGAAAAGCCAAAAAAAAAAAAAACAAACTTCTGAAAACAGAACAATTTAGAAAAACTTTCTAAAAGTATAGTAATCAAGACAGTCTAATCAGGACAAGACAGTGGTGCAAGTAGAAAATAGAAGACAGTAAATCCCCCCAAAAAACCATACAGTTACATGGTCAATTAATTATTGACAAAGCTGTCAAGATAATTCAATAGATAAAACAAGTTTTTTTCAACAAAAGTTTCTTGGATAACTGAATATCTTATTGGAGGGAGGGGGGAGAGTTTTGATCCTTCTATTAATCCATACATAAAAGAAATCATAGATCTATAGCTAACAGTTAAAATTATTTAGTTCTATGTGAGAATATGAGAGAAATATTTTTGTGATTGGGATAGACAACTATTTTTTACATAGTGAAGAAAAGCACAAACTAGGTTTAGGGGTACAGCTCTGAGGTAGAATGCTTGCCTAACGTACACAAGGCCCTGCCAAACACTGCAAATCAAAAACAAATATTTTAAAACAGGTAGACTTTATCATATTTAAAACTTCTCTCAAAACACATAACTAAAAAAATGAAAATGAAAAACCGAGTCACAATTAGGAGAAATTACTAAAAATTATACATCTTGCCAAAGGCTCACATCTAGTATATATAAAACACATTTAAAACTAAACAACATCAAAATGATAAACTCAATAAAACAGGTAAACAACTTGAATGGACAATTCGCAAAGAAAATCAATGGCCACTAAAAACATGAAAAGTTAGCATCATCAGTCACAAGGGAACTACAATTTATGATCACAAAACCATATCAGTTGATGCAAACCAACTGCTCAACAATGTTAAAAAATTTTTTAATGATAAATGTTCTTAACCCATTAAGGTGAAAGAAAATACCTTCAATTTTGTAAGGGAAATCTACTAATATCTACAGCTACCATACAACTAAGCAGTGGAATAATGATGAGATGTGCTAAAATTTCAGGGATGCATATTCACATCACTTTTAATACTTGAGGTCCTAGCCAGTGCAGTAGGCAAGAAAAAAATAAAAAGAACAGAAAAATAAATGCATGCAGATTGAAAAGAATAAACTCTTTTACCTATAAGAAGCCTATATATGTAGGAAGTTTTATTAAAACCTTTTATAGGATAAGTGAACTTAACAATGTTGCAGGATACAAATTCACTGTAAAAAATCAGCTGAATTTCTGTGGCAGCAATGAATGAACACATTTCATTTACTATTTCACCTGAGGTAATAAAATATGAGCTTCTTGTTCATCTAAACTAAAATAATTTTTTCTGATTTTGTTTAACCCTCTGATTTTTTATTTCCAGCAAAAGTACTTCAAGCTGGATGGGTACTAGATCCTAAGGTTAAATGCAAAAGTCTATAAGGGTTGTAGGTCTACAAAGGGGTTAGTGTTTGCTTGTACTCTAGAATGTCTTTGTTTACTTTTCATAAGTTTTTCTAGATTATGCCCTCGGGAATTCCCTTACTCCCCCACACTAACACAAATATACTGCCTTTTTTGAAAAGGACTTCAGTTCATCTTAGGGTGTCACCAGTATGACCCTGTTGTAAGTCTATAATACGGTAATGCACCAACATATCCAGGAATCTAAAGTTCAACTACTGGCAAATCAACATGATATAACACACTTTGCAAAAAACAGATTAACCAAGCAAAATCAGAATCTACATTAAGCATGAAAAAAATCCTGTCAAATCTTAAAATCTATCACTAGTTACATGAAAATAGACGTCTGGGCATTCCAACTACTGTAAAATTATGGTTTGTTAAATGGTTTACAAAAAAAAATCATACTTCATGTGTCTGACTTATTTTAATAAAAAATCCAATAGGATTTATATTTTTTCTATGAAACCAAGTATATTTTAGTTGGCTTCATGTTATTCATTTTATGATTTTACTCTTTTTAACTTTTTTCTTATTTGATCTGCCAGCTGTAAATTTCTTGTATAGTGGATGAATCAGCTTTTGCCTTCTTCTTTCTCCTATCAGTAACTCTAGTGCTCAGGAAATGTTGACAGACCGAGTTCTTATATAAATAAAACTGATCAAAGATCAGAAGCCAATGCAATTTTATTTATTTTATTTGCTATTTATTTATTTATTTATTTGAGACTTGGTCTCACTGTGTTGTCCACGCTGTGCTGAAACTCATGATCCTCTGCCCCAGCCTTTCCATAGCTGGGATTACCAGCATACTACCACGCCTGCCTTCAAACCACTTGTAAAAGAAATATTTTGCAAATCATTTTGAGAAAAGGAAGAATTCATCAGTTAAGATTACCTAATAAATTGTACTTTTAAACTCTTCATATAAAATACAGGCCGAATTTTATGCTCAGGTCTCTATCCCAGAAGACCTGTAAGTATTATCTAAGAGTCCTGCCCCTGTTGATCCTCAGCAGCTATAACAACATCATGGCCTCCCATCTGTGGACCCAATGCCTGCACCTGATATTTAATTTGATCTGTTCACTGTTATATGGACCAAGCATTATGTTACCCATTTCAAAGATGAAGAATCTAAAAACCAGTGATTTTAAGTAACTCACTCATTTTAGTGCAGCTAGCACAGAAAAGACAAATTCAAATCCAACCTAACTTGTTGCCCAATAGCTTTGTATGGCTTTATGGCCTTAAATTGAGTGAACTGATCATTAGACGAAGCATAGAAGAAACTGTAGGCATTCCATCTTCCTGTCTCTCTTTCTCCCCTCCTTCTTTTTGCCTTCTCCCTCTCTGTCAATACAGATGATATATTCAGATTACGAGAAGACAGAGTGAGGGGGCTTTTTTCAAGGTTTATATGGGGACATTCATCCCAAGAATAATGTCCAATGTTTGATGTACTTGAAAATCTAAAAAAATATTGAAAAATTTTCTTCAGAACAAAACCATGTAATGGATGGGCTGGTGTTAGGTGTATTTAGATATTATTAACCATATTGGCAGAGTTTTACTCAATAGTTCAATCCTTGTTTATTAAACGAAGCAAATGCTTTAAAACAAAGCAAAACAAAACAAAAACATAGGCTTTACTTTTCCTTTTAGCATTTATTACTATACCATGTACACAATAGATCATATATTGTTTTTCTAATCCCCTTGAGATTGTAAACTGCACAAAGACAGAGGTTTCTGCATTTCTGCTTTCTCCGATGTTTCTGCAGTATTTTTGGCTCACAACACTCTTCTGTGAATACATGAGTGTGCTAATTAATGTGGGATTGATAATATTTGTTTCATGAAAGAGATGTATTTGCAAGAACCTTGCCCAGACATTTTTCCCTCTCAAGGGGGAGCTGAGTTGAAGAAGAGGGCATATTTTCAATCCTGTGGACTGGTTCAGGTCAGCCGGAGAGAATTAGCCCCTGAGATCTCACGCTTCACCCCCCTGCTCAGAGACTGAGTGGTCCTATTGCATGAGTGTCCAGTGGAGTCATCCTTCTTCATAGTCTCAATCTTTAACCAGCAGCCACTGAAGTAACAGCAGCAGGTCATTTCTGATAGGAAAAACAAAACAAAACAAAACAAAGAAACAAGCATTGTCATCCCAGCATTGTTGAATTTTTCTACCTATTCAATAAACTTTTCTGATACCTAAATATGGTGGAAGAGATGATTAACTCTGAAGAGTTGTTTTATAAACCTTTACTTGACAGCAAATAAGCAAGGCAAGATAGCACATAAGCTTGAAAAGATCTGAGAGACACCCTTAGCGAAACATAAAATTCATATCAACGGCATACTTGTATATTGGGATGATTATGGAAAATATTGAAAACTAAAAATTTAGAAAACTCCTTGTACATGGCAAGTTCTCTGCATATTTTGTACATGTGATATCTAAGGCTATTTAATGTTGTTATAATTTGAATACAGTTTTCATTTGCTGCTATAAAACATTACTCAAAGTTTGTGTTCTAAAACCACACAACTTGGCATTCTCTGTGTTAAAAGTCTGACATGAGTCTCAAGGTATCAGCAGGACTGAATTCCTTTTTGGAGGCTCTGGGTGAAAATGTCTTTCCTTGACTATTATGATTTAGATATGAGGTATCCCCCAAAAGCTCATGTATGAGACAATGCAAGAATGTTCAGAGGTTCAATAATTAAATTATGAGAGCTTTAACATGGTCAGTGGATTAATCTACTTGAATGGAATAACAGTGTGGTAATTGTAGGGAGGCAGGGGGTGACTGAAGGAAGTAGGTCACTGGGGCTTGTGTTTGGGCTTTTTTATTTTGTCTCTGTTGAGCAGAGCTTTCTCTTCCTCCTGGTTGCCATGCCTCGAGTTGCTTTCCTCTACCACACCCTTGCACCATGATGTTGTGCCTTATCTTGGCCCATAACTATGGAGATACTGACCATAGACTGAATCTCTGAAACCATGAGCCAAAATTAACATCCTCCTTTATGTTGTTCTTGTCAGTGCTTTGGGTCACAGCAACACAAATGACTAAAACATTGACTTTTTCAGCTTCTAAAGGCCACTCACATTCTTTGGTTCAAGGTCTCTTTTCTCTTTCTTTAAAGTCAACGTTGAATCTCTCTGACTATTCTTCTTTGATCGTATCTCCCACTTAATCCAGCCGGGAAGGGTTCTTTGATTTTTGAGGACCCATGTTAATACACTGAACCCACCAAAATAATACAGTATAATCTTTCCAACTTGAAGTCAGTAGTTAAACTAATCATATCTGCAAATTATCTTTTTTACAAGGAAATAGCACATTCCCATATTTATAGGTAAAAATACTAATTCTCACTTACAGGGTCAGGAATTGGGATATGGACATCACTGGGCACCATGATACTGCATGCCATAGTCTACCCTTTGGCTCCCAAAGATTTCTCTCATCTCACATGCAAAATATATTATCTTATTCTAAAATCTCCAGAAGTCTTACTTCATTATAGCATTAATTCAAAGTTCAAAACCTCATCTACATTTGATTAGGTCAACAAAACCCACATCTCCTGAAAATTATTTTAATCAGGTACATTAGGTATGAGTAAGACTCTAGTTATGAACTACTTTGGGGACCAATTTATGGACCTGTGAAACTCAAGAAGCACATTTTCCCTGTCTACAATATGTTAACTGGACAGGCAAAGATAATTGCGATAAGTGTTCCAGGACAGAGAGCCTACATTCACTTTTGTCATAAAAATACATTTCCCTTAAACTGTTTTCTGTTTTAAAGTAAATATTTATATTCTCATATAAAGAACATGGAAGAAAATTCAAATTCA
Organism: Glaucomys volans; assembly: GCA_020662805.1. Taxonomy (NCBI): domain Eukaryota; kingdom Metazoa; phylum Chordata; class Mammalia; order Rodentia; family Sciuridae; genus Glaucomys; species Glaucomys volans. Next base: position 38,598 of record JAJEJO010003679.1, read on the forward strand.
TTTCTACTGCTGAAATAGCAAAAATATGTCGGTATTTCAGGAAACTTTCTAGTAATTTTCTTTGTGAAACATTCCAAGAACCAACCCCCACCAAAAGAAAAAAGAAAGAAAGAAAGAAAGAAAGAAAGAAAGAAAGAAAGAAAGAAAGAAAGAGAAATCTATCAATTGCTACATAAAGCTATGTAATTAAGGATATTCTCTGCTCAGTTTTGGAATCCAGGTGACAAGGCATGCATGCCTCCTTCAATTTCTTCAAATGCTTCCTAATATTTGTTTGAATCCATTAGGGTTTCTTATGCAACATTTCATTTCAGTTAATTCATTTTGTGGTGCTGGGAATTGAACCCATGGCCTGATCCTTGCTAGCAAGAGCTCTACCATTGTGTTACACTCCCAGTGTTTCTGTTAGGGTTTCAAATGGGATGATGAAGGGAAGATTAAGATGGAAAAGATGCTGTTAGATGGTTGCAACAGAATATGAAGATTTTGACTTAAAGTTTAGTTGAATTTAATCCTTTTGGAACTAGGCTTGAGAAATCGCTGTCTCTGTTTCAAGATATTGCAACAATATGATCAATGAACTTTCTAAGTTGCAGGGGACCAGAACAGGCTCTATCTTCTTTGTTCTCTCACACTGGTTCATGTACTGCAAGGGGGTGATCTGTATATGCTAATAAATAATGTTAGGGAATAATATAATTTTTGTGTTTATATTTAATACAATCAATAATGTATGTTATTTTTTCCTTCATTGTATCCATGCCATTATAGAACATACAATTATATTTATACAAACTTCGTTTATATCTAAGATTTTGCCACTGAAAAATGCAATAAAAAAAAATAAACATACTTTGGCTCTTTTTCCTCTCTAAATCTGAACTTTCTGATTTGATAAAAATTCTAGCAGTATTAGATTTACTAATAAAGAAGGAGCTTCATCACCTCTTTGGCACAAGAGGGATTTGGAGTATTTCCTATAGGGACTTGCCCACTTACCTGACCCTTAGATGTTTCTTCCTTGTTCTCAGAAGCTCCATTAACCAAACCCCATAGGTCTGAGTAAATTCTTCTCTGATAGGAGGCCAGCTTCAAGGATTCACAGAGATCATTATAGGTATTTGCCAAGGAACTCTGGCACTTTCAGTCCTAGGCTGAGCTACACTGAGAAACACTAGTAGGCACTCTGTAAAAGTGTCTGGCAGAGATATAATGACCCTTCATCTGGATCTTTCTGCACACTGGAGAAACCCTGTGCCTTCAATTTCTTTCCTGTCTTCTTTCAACCAGTCTCACTCTCCCTGTAAAGTTTTATTGGTTCATTGATTATAATCAGTTTCCTAATACAAAATTTAACCTTGGGAGAGAGGATGAAAAAATAAATATTAAAACATTTTGAGATTTGCCATTTAAAAAAAAAAATCTGCCTAAGCTACTAGATCACTATGATCAGAAATAGAGTGTGATTACATTGTTAGGACATTAGATAAAATTAATAAAGGCTGTAAAGTAGTAGCTTATATGTGTTTTAGTAAAAAAGGACCGCAGTAGCAAATTCACTCCTATTTTTGAAATTCTGCCAAAAAGAACAGGAGTTCAGCCGAGGCTACTCCTGGAAATCGTCTTCCTATGGATGAATGGGTTCAACCTGATTCCCAAGCACTCTTCTTATGTAGTGCTTTTCCTACTAATGCATCCATCATTTTGACTTCAAAAAATAAGAGTCAAAATTTACTAAAGATAGATTCCTGCTATTATAGGCAGACAATCACTAAAATGAATTTGTTTTTAACAGGTGGTCAGTTATGTTTTGATTACAGTAGACCAACTTTTATTTCAATTTAAATAAGCATGTCTATAGCAGAACAGAATATACTGGTGGTGCCAAGTTCTAATTAGTGCTTTCCTTCTAGTTGATGTTACTCTGTTTCACATCCACTGAACCTACATTATATGGTACATTAACTTTAGAAGATTTGATTACAGATCTGTGCATTTTGCCTCCTGAGGCTTATTGTGGAAGAGTTCACTTAAAATGATGATAATAATAATAATTAATAATAATAATAAACTTTCGCTGGGCGTGCTGGCACACTGCTGTAATTGCAGCAACTCGGGAGGCTGAGGCAGGAGGATTGCGAGTTCAAAGCCAGCCTCAGCAACTTAGCGAGACCCTAAGCAACTCAGTGAGACCCTGTCTCTAAATAAAATACAGAATAGGGCTGGGGATGTGACTCAGTGGTGGAGTGCCCCTGGGTTCAATCCCTAGTACCAAAATAAATAAATAAATAAATAAATAAATAAATAAATAAATAAATAAAATAATAAACTTTCAAACACAAAAGATTAGAACAGAAGTTACCAATAGACTTAAAATCAATCAGATAGATCATTTCAGAGGGAGAAAAAAGACAACTACTGATTGACAGTGAAGAATCCACACCAAGGGATTTGAACACCTGTATATACTATTGAGAAATGAAGATTGCACTATAATAAATGTGATTCTCTAGTAGAGTTGATTGACACCTTTCTTGAAAATTCTTGTCCTTAATATTCAGAGTTCTCATCATAAATCATCTTCTTCAGAATAGGAACATATTATTAACAACTCTAAAAACATCAGATAATGTTATTTGTGTCTTTTCACCTTTCAAATAACATAGTGTGTCTCCTCTTTGAAGCACAGGATACTCAAATGGACACAAATGTTAAATGACATTGGTTAAGGTTGTTAAGGGAAATATTATTTCAAAACCTTGTTTGATATTCCTATTTGACATTCATATTGGATACTGAACAAGCTCAACTATATTTCACTGAAGCCTTAGTTTCAATCTCTGTTAGAAGAATTCTACCAAGCTATGTGTGGAGAGTATAAATGACCCTAAGCTGAATATGCTTAGCTTTCAAGTTGCTAACTTTACTCTCCACTTTTTTTGCCATCAGAATTATGTAATTGCTTGACTTTTGAGAGCTAATATTGCCAAAATTTTATAGGCAAAAATACTAATTTCTCACTGAGAAGTCAGGAAATGAGAGTTGAACATGTGGGAGCCCATCGTTCTGCTGCCATGCTGTGATGAATTTGAGATTGATCAAGCTTGCTTGGTAATGTGGCAGTAGGGGAAATGAAAATGGGATGTCAGCTCCAATAGCAATTAACCAGAATGATCACAAATGTGTAAATGATGAGACATTAGAGTTGACATGTTTTTGACTACAACCTGACATAGAGTCATGAAGAATTTGTCCTGTGTTGACTCCAAACTTTAACGGAAGCTGCTAGCAGAGGTAGAAGCATGGCAGTTCTGCTCATTTAGCAATCCTCAGCCTTAATGTCAAATGCATTGGCCGTACCAGGTGTGTCACACGTCAAACGTGAAGGCATTCATAATTACACTGTAGTGCACTCATTTCTGCAGAGTTGGAATAAATGGGTAAGGGTTATCTCTCAACTCTGTATTTAGGAGATGAATTTGAACCCATTTGTTTCCCAATTTCCTCCTTAGAAAAAAAGGACATCTTCAAAAGATGCTCAGGGAATTGAATTGCCTTCAGGAGGGTGCTCTGCGCTCTTGCCCACACTGTAATAAAAAATCCTTGATGTCAAATCATTTCGCGCTTGCATTTTAACCTCAGAGAGATCTGATGAATTAGGTATAATGATTCACATTCTTCTTTTTTACTTTAGGAAAAAAGAAAAATAACAGTGAATTTCTTAAGTTCACAGTGAATAATTGAACCAGGACCTGAACATCTATGTCCTCTTCCATAGTGCTCTTGAGCCTGAAACTCTCTCCATAGTTTTAAAGTAAAATTTGCTGAAAAGGAGCAAATATTTGCTTAACAGGAACTTCATTCTGAAGTTAGGTACCACTGGCAGGAAAGTAAGACTTTTCTCTGAGTATTAATGTTATTTTTTCAATTCTGGATTTATTTTCAGTTTTTACGCCTTTGGGGTAGATAGAGATGAGTTGTATTTTGCTCTTAGAAATAAAGTCGATATTTGATATAATTTAACAATAATTTATTGAGTACACATTTTCCATTATCAAAGAAAATAACTAAAATTTGAAAGAAAATCTATGCCCAGCAATAGCTTACAGTGACTCTGTGACAAGAGAGCATGATAGAGAAAACATATGTAAGTGCTGAAGAAAATAATAGAGACATGTATATGAGTAAATGTCAAAATAAAGATCTAAAGCAATGCCTTCCCAGCTTTATTAAGATAAATTGATACACAAAACTGCATATAATTAGTGCATGTAATTTGGCGAGTTTGGAAGTGAGCTTATGTTACCTCCCCCATAATAAATGCATCAATCACCTCCAAACATTTCCTTGTGTCCACTTGCTTTTTTTATTTGGTACTGGAAATGGAAACCAGGGGCACTTTACCACTGAGTCACATCCTTAGCCCTCTTTTTTTTTTTTTTTTGAGACAGGGTCTTGCTAAGTTGCCAAGGGTCTTCCTAATTGCCAAGACTTGCCTTGAAATTGTGATTCTGCTGCCTTAGCCTCTAGAGTTGCTGAGAATACAGGTGTGCACCAGTGCACCTGGCTGTTTGTTTGCTTGTTTGTTTATAGGATCACAGAACATGAGATCTACTCTCTTAAAGAATTATTTTTTTATAAATTTATTAAGTATAGTTGCAGAGGAAACTTGAAATTTGCTTATCTTGCACCGCTCTATCTGTATACTCATTGAGCACAATTCCGCTCATGCCATTCCCTCATTTCCTGGAAGCCAACATTCTATTGTCAATTTCTATATGCTTGTCTATTTTAGACACCTCATGTAAGGGGAATCATGCATATTTATCCCTCTGTGACTGACATTTCACTTAGTGTAACATCCTCCTGATTCATCCATGTTGTTTCAAATGGTAGATTTTCCCTTTTTAAAAATTTAGCTTCTTTAGCAAATGGTGCTGGGAAAACTGGAAATCCATATGCAACCAAAGGAAAGTAAACCCATATCTCTCACCCTGTACAAAACTCAACTCAAAATGGATCAAGGACCTAGGAATTAGACCAGAGACCCTGCATCTAATAGAAGAAAAAGTAGGCCCAAATCTTCATCATGTTGGCTTAGGACCAGAATTCATTAACATGACCCCCAAAGCATAAGAAATAAAAGCAGGAATCAATAATTGGCATTGGTTCAAACTTAAAAGCTTTTTCTCAGCAAAGGAAACAATCAGCAATGTGAAGAGAGATCCTATAGAGTGGGAGAAAGTCTTTGCCACACACACTTTAGATAGAGCACTAATTTCCAGAATCTACAAAGAACTTCTTTACCCCAAGAATACAAATAACCCAATCAATAAATGGGCTAAGGAAATGAGCAAACACTTTACAGAAGATCTACAAGCAATCAACAGATTTATGAAAAAATATTCAACATCTCTAGTAATAAGAGAAATGCAAATCAAAACCACCTTAAGATTTCATCTCACCCCAATTAGAATGTCTATATCAAGAATAGTAGCAACAACAGGTGTTGGAGAGGATGTGGGGGAAAGGGTACACTCATACATTGCTTGTGGGGTTGCAAATTAGTGTAGCCCCTCTGGAAATCGGTGTGGAGATTCCTCAGAAAACTTGGAATGGATCCACCACTTGACCCAGCTATCCCACTCCTTGGCCTATACCCAAAGGACTTAAAATCAGCATACTACAGCAATGCAGCACATCAATGTTCATAGCTACTCTGTTCACAAAAGCTAGATTGTGGAACCAACCTAAATGGCCTTCAATAGATGAATGGATAAAGAAACTGTGGTTTACATACTCAATGGACTATTACTCAGCCATAAAGAAGAATAAAATTATGGCATTTGCAGGTAAATGGATGAAGTTGTAGAATGTCATGCTAAGAGAGATTAGTCAATCCCAAAAAACCAAAGGACAAATGATCTCTCTGATAAGTGGATGATGATGCATAATGTGGAGTGGAAGGGAGGCAAGAATGGAGGAAGGATGGATTGCATAGAAAAAAGTGGTGGGATGGGGGGGTAAGAATAATAACAGAATGAGAGAAACATCATTACCCTATGTACATGTATTATTACACAAATGGTGTGATCCTACTTTGTGTACCACCAGAGAAACAACAGCTGTACTCCATTTGTGTACAATGAATCAAAATAAATTAAGTAAAAAAAAAAATTATCACTATTTAATTTGCTTTAATTTTAGTCCCCACACTCAGCCTAATAGTAATCTTGAATTATTAATGCCATCAAATTTCATTTTTATTTTCTATATATTTCATATTATCCCTTTTGTGGCATCATCCAAGTTATTGTTATTTAAAATAAACTGTCTCTCCATATATATATAATATATATATATGTGTATGTAATATATATATGTATATATATAATATGTATATATATATTTTAAATGTATTTTTATAGTTCTTTTCTTAAGGGCAAATAACATTCCATTGTATGTATATACCACATTTCTTTATCCATTCATCTGTCAATAGATGTTAGTTGCTTTTGTACCTTGGCTACTGTGGAAAACAGTGTTCCAAATAATCCCCTCAGGATATAGTTTGCAATTGTTGTAGATGTTTGTCCAAAATTGTGATTAATAGGTCCTGTGGTAGTCCAGGCTTTAGAACCACACTGATGTTTTCCATAGTGACTATGCCATTTCTCACTCCTACCAATATTGTACACTTGTTCTGATTTCTCCACAAACTCAATAATGTTTGTTATCACTGCTTATTTGATAATAGCTATTCTGAAATGTATGAGGTGATGTCTCATTGTGGTTTTGATTTGTGTTTCCTAGATATTTCATGATATTGGTAAACAGTGGTTTTAATCATCTTTGCTTAATATTAAAACTCTTTTGAAAATGAGTATTCCTCATATTTTCAACTTACAAGGAAATTATTAAAAATGTAATTGGTTTAAACTTTTGTTTGTGTATATAAATAAAATTAACTTTTTAATTACTGTGGCAATAAGATAAATGTGTATATATAATGTTATTGTTATAATTGCTCTTAAAATAGGACTGATCAAGCAAAACTTTATTAACTTTATTTACTACTAAGCATAAGATATGAAACATTTAAAATCTATTTTTCCAAGATTAAAGATCTATTTTTATAGTATTGATTATCAATAGAGGGATATAATGTATTACTAGAATATATTGCTAGTTCAGCATGAATTTAATTTCCTTTGCTCTACTTGCTTTGATATTTGAAATACTGGAAAGGCTTACGTAGATATAAAATAGATAAAAATGGTGGAAGTTTTGATTGGATAATTGTGGCGACCAATGCGACCAAAGTTTCGGGTCCAGCGAGGGGAGAAGGGGAATTGGAAAGTAAAGATTCACAGACACAGATCTTGAAGATTAAGCTGGAATCAGGTGGAGCCTGCTCTCTGATGGAGATGCAGGTCTAAGAAGTTACATCAAGCAGTCTTTATTTATATATGTCTCATTATCAGGTTAAAGACTATGCAACCATTATTCTTTGTATTCAGGAAAGTTACAGAAACCAGGACTCTATGTAGCTTTTCCACAGTTGCAATCCACAGTTGCAAAGTGCCATGTTAGGAGCTTTGTGTAGCTCTCAAGAAAGTTCACTGCTTAAAGTTACTGTAAGTCGGGCAGGAACTGGAGAAGCAGAGCTGGTGAAACGTTGTGGTTGTCTACATAAGAATTCCTTTCTTCCAAGGAGCTATGTGCCTGAGATCAAGGTTAGAACTGATAAGGCTCTTGCATAGAGCCTCCTCATACAGGGCATTGCTACAGTAGCTAGGCATCCTGTGCCTTGCACGGAAACATTCCCAGGAACCCGGCATGCAATAGCCATGAGGGCATCAGAGACCCCTGATCTCAGCAACCGCTCTCCCATCCTCCATCACCACTCTCGACAGATAATGTCACTCATTATTTTAATCTTTCCAGATTACATGCCAAACACTTGAATTTTTACAACTAACAAATATTTGAATAGAAGCTGCTCTAAAAACACATTTGTATTTTCCTTCAATGTTGTTTAAATCAAATTTTAAAATGTGACCTGTGGGAGGATTGTACTCAGTCATTAATTATTTGGACAAATATATATATATAGGATTTTCTACAACTAATTAAATATCAAATAATAATATCCATTTTTCTTTCTACTGGAGGTACCTTGTCTATGAAGTAGATATTAGCTGAAATTCACTTTTTAAAAAGTGTTATAAAATTGGAATATTTTAGGAATTTTATAAAGAATTGATTTACTTTTAGGATTAGGACTTAATTTATTTTGTAGATATTGATATTAGCAAAAATAGAACACTTTTTTTAAAAAAAGTTTATAAAAATATATTTTTAAAAAAGAAATATTTATTCTCTGTAAATTTGAGGCTCTTTCTCACCCTTCTACAGTTGTTGGGGAATGAAATAGTTGAGGCAATGAAAACAGAACTATGGATGCTCCCATGACTTCACTCTAAGGTGTTGTAGGTTGTAGGTATGGATTTAATTTCAAAAATGCTGAGTTTCACACATTCCACCCCATCTGCCACGTGTTCACTTGAGACACACACATGAGCCATTCAAAATCATAAAGCTCTCTCACGGTACTGTCAATGAAAGAAGTTTTCAGACATTGTTAAGTAACTTATTTTTTGAAAAAGGAGATCGACAAAGAAAATCAATACAAATCTAAAAACAGACATTCTCCATAGGTACATTTGAAGTACATCTCAACTCAGAGCTGAGTTTTGTGTCCCATCAAAGAATTCATGAAGCCCTTCCAGCCTGCTTACTCCAAGGAAAGCTGACATCCATCTAGTGGAAGGCTCATAAAATATAAATGTTACAGATGTAAATTTTAAGTATATAGAATTGGAAAGAAAGAAAGAAATCTTTGCAGAATTTGATGTTGAAAAAGGTTTTCATATGAAATATAAAGATTGATCTGTGCTCATAAATATGATAGAGGTTAGTAGAAAAGTAGTTTGAGAATAGGCATTTCAACAACAGGTAAACATGAAAGAGAATCACAAAGTATGCATTTGGGGAAAATGAGGAGAATACTTTAGCTAAAGTAAAGAACTTGCTTAGTAGGACAAGAGACATGTGAGCAAGGTCCAGCATGTCTTTATTTGGGACAGACGTGCTTAAAATTCACACTGTGGGAAAAATCTTGTTAACTCCGATGACCTGCTTGAGAATCACTGGCAGTAATACTTTGAAGACAATGTTGGCCACACCGTCTTCTCAGACAGAATATTTAGAAATTGTTTCTAGGTGTCTGGCATCTGAATTGAAATCACGTGCCCAGGTGGTATTTACTTAATAGAAATAGGTGAACCCCTATTGCATACATTTGAGAATATTGGTTTTGAGCATGAAAGAAGGCACATACCACAGATGTTTGGAGAAAATCAAACTGGTTGGGGAAAAGACTGGAAAGTAAGAAAACCAGTAGGGATTGTACAATGATTTGACCTGGCTTCTAGTTCTTTCTGTAGAAATGCAAAGGGAGGAGTAGGCAGACAGATATCTTACTGGAGGTATTCACTGCATAAGGTGAAAAGCTAAGGGCCTAGCTGGGTTCACATCTAAGAGACTGGTAGGCAATGACGGCACTGAGGAGAGGGGCTCTTGGGCATTGATGAGGGTCCTTGTTTATAGGGTCATCTATTTTTGATAAAATCTATTTTTCTTATTTATGTTCAATGTTATCTTCCAATAAACCAATCATTTAATTATTAATACCTATCGTTTTAGGCTATTAGTCAAATTCCTTTATACGCCATTCATGTTTAAAACAGAAAAAAATAAACTTAATTCTATTTAGCAGTACATGATATTCTAAAACACATCGGAGTATTGATTGAAAGAAAGCTTTTTCAATCTATTATACTCCTGTGCTGCATTTTTATAATATTCTGCAGATATAAAAATAACAGGATACTATGCAACTTGCTTTTCCTGGTCCAGCAGAGAAATGCATCGTTCATCCTTCCTTCTGCATCCGTCACCATTTGATTTGGCCTTTCACTGACCTTAATTTCTCTGGGAACAGGCTCTTGTAGAAATGCTTTATGTCATGTTTGCTCAAGGAAGGAGACAAGGCAGGCAAAAAAAAAATAATAATTGCAATAAGGGTTTAGTAAGGAACTAACTGACATTAAAATGACCTATTCACTTCAAAATCTTGATTATTGGCTAGAAAGCAGAGAATGATATTAGAAAAAATACAAAGGTTAATGGAGGAAAAGAAAGAAACACAATGATAAGAACTAATTTTTGTTCTTTAATTTCCTATTTTAACTCAAAGGGAAAAGCAAACCCTGGGCAAAGAAATATTATACATAAGAATTCATTTTCTTAAATTCTATGAGCAAATATGTATATATTTAGCTTTTTGAGTAGCTCAAATATAAGATCCTTAGTTTGCTTTCTGAATACTTTTCTGGCATTTTAGGAAAGTCTCTCTCACCATGCTGAATAAGCACCAAATTCATCCTATCTCAGTGTTTCTCAAGTGCTTTGCTTTCACCCTGCAATACTTGGCCACAGATATTAAAATGCAACAAGGCATGAAATATATTCATATAACTTCTACATATTGTGAACTTATGTGATCATGAGAGAGAAAATGATGCATACATGAGAGTATTGGGGGACTCATGTACATGGAAAAGTTTCAAAAAATAGTTTCAAAGAAAACCTTCAACATGGTCCCTTTCATCCTCCTACTGCTTCATACACATGCATATCTTGTAATCTTATTAGAGATATGGCTACAAATTCACATGCTCATGTTAATTCCAGGATTCTGAGTACAGTGCAGGAAGTAGAATATTCTAATTAATCAGGAGAGATGAAAAGAGAGACAAAGAGAGAAAGGAAAATGGCTGCAACTCCCTGTTCAGGGCCATCACAGAGCCTCCACAAATGGGAGAACATTAAAAAGGTTGATAGTTCAAGTCACCTTATATGTTTGTATTACATGTCCTACCTGTGGTCAAGAGATAGTAGGGAATCCTAAAGGCCAAACGGTATTAGATTCTGAGGTGTTTACACAAGGAGGGTGCCATTGGCTTAAATTAGAGCCTAGATGCTAAAATATGCATCTGATTGGGGTCAGGATTTATATCCCAAATATTTAAGCAGGAATGTACACTTCTATCCAGGCAGTGAATAGATTCAAGGTAAAAGATTTATTGCTCAGGATAGTTCATATTAATGTGGAATCTAATGCCAGAAAGTTGAGATACATGTGACGGACCCTGTGGGTCTGGCAAAGTTGAGGGAACATGGCCACTTCAAGGCCAGAGGGTGACAGAGTTCAATCTGTATCTGGAAACCAGGCTCTGAGATGTCAGAGGGTGAATTCCACATCTCACTCTGCTTTTTATCCTCAGTACATGGAACATAGTAGCTCTCATCAGAAAGTTCGACAGAATAAGTGAAGAAGTAAACATAAGCCAAGTCACATAGACCAGGCTCACGCCTGAATGGTTACTGCAAAGTTTGGAGACTAACTTATGTGTTCGTGATTTGTCCTTAGACACAGCGTGATTTAGAAATTAGACTTAGTAGCTGAAAATAGCAAGATAAATTTCAGAATCTACTGAATCGTGGACTGAGCTTCTTCATGTATCTCCTACTTTAGTCAGTATGCAGAGTGTAAGTTCTCAGTTGCAAACAGATGAACTGGTTAGAGAATCCCAAGCTGACACATCAATTTTAGGATTTCACGATTCATTCTAGCACGAACTTTATTTTCTGCATCCATGTGGTTGTCAGTCAATGTGCATCCATCAGGATCTCCCAGAGACAACTATATTTGTGCAAACAACTAGGAAAAGGTTTTCTTTTATACAAAATTGTCATTTAGAAAAGGAGAAAACTGTCTTATGTTTCTCTTCAAAAAGTCTATCATGTTATGAGGGGGTGGTTCTCAAGTGCTTTATTTGGAATGTAACTGTTTAAGACCTTGTGTTTAGGCCACTCTTTGCTACTCAACATGTATTCCTTGGACTCCAATATCAGTATCATCTAGAATATTCTTGGAAATGCTGTCTCAAGCCCACCCTAGACCTATTGAGTGAAATATGCATTTAATGAGATCCTCAGAGGACTCATCTGCACAATCACCTTCTAGAAGCAATGGACTATTAATCAATATTAGACTTGAATGTGTATAGAAGTCTTCTGAGTAAATGAAGTAGGAAGCAAAGAAATTTAATAGGCGTTTAGTTGTTTCTTAGTGCTGTAGTTTCATAAATGAAAGCCTAGGTGTCAGTGTGTGAACGTAGGGGAGATGTACAATTCTTTTTCTCAAACACAGTGTATGGACAAAAGAATAAAAGCAAACACTTACTGATAAAAGGAAACTCACACCCTTGTTGAGTGGAGCTAAATGACACTAAGTGAAAGGGCTATAACTGCCTGGAGATTTGGAGACTGTGAGTTCAAAGTCCACCAACATGGCCCCATCAAAATGGAATCGTCTAGACATGCTGTTCTAGAGTTGCCAGATCCTCAGATATTTCAGTATATGGAAATAAACAGCTTTTTGTCAAATTGACTGTGAGTATTAAAATGTAGTTTTAATATAAATATAGTGACTGTAAATATTAAAATTTAATTAAATTTTATTTAAAAGAGGGAAAAAAGTCTATAAGAAATAATCAGATCTAATACTCAGGTTGCTTTTGTGATTGTTTTCAGTACCAACAAGAGGAAAGCAAACATAAACGTGTACTTATTTAAAAATTCATGTCTCATATTTTTGCCTGTATTGTTAAGTCTCCTAAAATAATACTCCAAACTACTCCTAGGAAACTATTTTAAAGTCTTTGGTATGTATAAACTTTATATTGACATTTGCAAGTTCTTTTTCTCAACCTTTCAATATTTACCTATAAACCTGCATTGCCATCTGTATTTCTGTGAAACTGTTTATACAAAAGTATTTCTGAATGTCACTTATTGAGTGCGTGCTATATGTTAGTCATTCCTTTAAAACTTGATGAACTCATTTAATCTTCATAAAAGGCCTAAAGTAGTGTTTCTTTCTCTATTTCACAGTTAGTAGTACCAAGATTAAAAAAAAAAAAAAAAAAAAAGACTTCTTCTCACCACCTCCCAGCCAGTTGAGTCCTCCAGAAAGCACCTCCCCACCTGACCACCCACAGTGTTAGCCCTAGATTATGGCAATTCTCTAATTGATACATTACTGGCTTCGTTCCCTTATCTCCTATCTTCCAATCAATACCTCCTTTGCTTCTTTTCATTTGCTTTTCCATGTCTCTCTGGTCTAATTGCCCCATCTTAAAAACAGCCAGAACTTTCCTTATAATACTAATTATAATACCAAAATGTAATACGAAATGGGAATTTTCATAGGCATTTCCAGTGCATTTTTTTAAATGAATGGATGAATGAATGATTAAATAAATAAATAAATGTACTTGAAAATCTTATGCTAGGAACATGGAGAAATTTTTTTTTGTTTGGACAATGAGAAATTTTAAAACGTTTCATGATGAAGGTGAACTGAGACATCAAGAAACTGAGAAAGTAACTGGACAGGGATAAGGAGGCAATATTTAATTAAAAAATAAGAACATGTTTTTATCTGATGGGACTGTACAAGTACAATAGGGAGACAAAATCAATAATCGCATAAAAGAGGACATTGGCAAGTGTTCAGAAAAAGGGTAGAAAGGTGGAGGAGGAATGAGAAGTGCAAGCAGCAGTGTATGAGCACAAGGTGAATACAGGTAGGTTGGAGTGTTTGGAAGTGCTAAGATATGTCAGTTAGGGTACTTAGTTACAAATATCACAGAAACCAAGTCCAACTGAATGAAGAAAAAGAGCAATTTTAAAAAATTTCATCAGTCAGCTCAAGGTATTGCTTGAGTCCTGGAAACCTGGGTTTATGGATATGCAGGTAAGTAAAGCATGAAAAATGTCTTAATAGAACTGGAGCAGAGATGCCCCTGCTTCCAAATAACACCAATCATTATCAATCACCTAGTATAACTAGACATCATATGCAATGCATAATGGCTGAAGCTCCACAAATAGGGATATTTGGCAAATTCAACAGCATATGCTTAAAATAAAAGGTATGAGGTAATTTGTGGTACTCATTTTTGGTAGACACTGGAGGCAACTTCTTATGAAATAAAAATAGATGCTCTTGGGAGCTCAACTATTAATATACCAGAAAGGCCACCTCCAGGAACTATAAGTACTTTGTAATGTCTTTAGTAAGTATTCCTTTTAATTTCCACATTTAAACTTTTTCTTTTGAAATGGTGAATATAACTAATATCATAAACTCACATTTCTTCAGTATTATAACTAGAAAATTAGTCAGTGAAATAAGTCTAATAAAAAGGAATAAATTGAAGTTTCAAGAGGAAAACCACAGCCATCGTTACTTGAAGATAATGATCATAGTACATAGGAAATCTTGAGAATCAACAGAAAAACATTTAAAAGGTAAAAATGGTTTCTCAAATTTATTCCACAAAATACGTATATAGAAATCATACATGAATGTTGTTAACCATCACAAAGATAAAAACAACACACAAATTCATCAAAATGTTGAAGTGGCAAGAAGCAAACCTAAAATATTTTCATAATTCCTTTTCTTCTTCCTCCTCCCCTCCTCCTCCTCCTCCTCCTCTTCCTCCTCCTCCTCCTCCTCCTCCCCTCCTCCTCTTCTTCTCCCCTACTCCTCCTCCTCCTCTTTCTTCTCCTTTTTCCTTCTCCAGTAGTGGGCCCTGACACATAGTATGCAAGTCTCCAATGACTGAGGAACATTCCCAAATCTTGCATGAGAATTTTGTGACAAACAAAAATAAATGAATAGATTTATTATGATTATGAATTGCATGCATTGATACTATAAATTTAACTGCATTCAAACTAAACCATATATTCAATAAAATACCACCAAAATTCCAGCAAGATTTATAACCATATTCTAAAAAAATATCCAAATGCAATAATTAAGAGTAACTGAAAAATACTTAAGAACAAACCGGAAATATTCACCCTAATAGCTGCTAATATTTATTTTATGTGTTCTGGTTAAAACAATGAGTATTGCATAGTAATAGTCAAGTAGATTTCTCTAGCAACACAGTCTAGAAAAAAGACCTGCAGATATGTAGACGTCATGTGTACAATTCAATGGAGTATTATATAGCAAAGAACCTTAATTAACTTAAGCTTCAGGAATCAGTACGTATAAAAATTACAAATATACTACTGAGGAAAATGAACTCTTAGAAGAATTTTTAAATATTGATAGTGTAAAGTTAATAAACCTATGGTTTTTCTCTCAGGGTCAGATAGAGAAATATGAAGAGAAACTCAGGGATTTTAAGTTACTGACCATGTGATCATCAATTTTACATGTAATCTAAAGTGAACCACAGGGCTCCAAGATACTGGATCAAACATTATTCTGGTTGTGTCTGTGAGGATGTTTTCCATGAGATTGACATTTTAATTGACAGACCCTCTAAAGCGAATTGTGCTTCCTAAGTGGGTGCACCTCATTTAACTGATTAAAGAACTGAATAGGACAAAAAGATTGATCTTGCAGAGTAAGAAAGAAGGAACTACTCTTACACAATTGCACTCAACCTAGGATGTAGCTATTCACTCTGTTTTCAGACCCAAATCCACATTGACTTTTGCTGAGACTTGAGCCATGTTCATGTACACATGTGTTTGGGTGTGCAAACAAATAAACATAAAATAATGATTATATAGACATTCTATTATTTTCATTATCTTTTCATAATCAAGTGCATTTTGCTCAATCATGCATTTTGTTGCATTTATATGTTAAAAATGAGATTCACTTGTCAGATACACTTAAGAAACCACCAGAATTATAATACTTTAATTTTTATAGAAATATACACTTTACAGATCCTTTAACACATCTGCACCATTGAACCATAAGTTGATATTTCCTAAAGTGCAGTGCACACACTGTACATTTCCAGTTACTGAGGGAAAGAAAATGAGGGCACATGGCATATATCAGGTAACAAAGAGATTGTCCAATAATTTGAAGTTTTTGATTTCAGTCTGTCTTCATCTATCTTGTGAACCAAAACAAAATATAATTGATGTAAACTTACCTATCCTTTATACTCTACAAATTTTCACATGCAAGTGAACCTTAGGATGACCTGGATTAGCATCAGCAGTGATCACTTGTCAGGCACAGAAGTTATAACAGGATTTCCATTGTCCCTATAATTACCACTTCTGTTTGCTCACCAATTTCCAATCCTAATCCAGTATTCCTTTGCCATTTTCTTTTTTATTTAATAGTAATAATAGCTAACAATTTTTATTGTTTATTCTATTTATTTATACATGGCAGCAGAATGCATTTTGATCCATCATACACAAATGGAGTACAACTTTTCATTTCTCCAGTTGTACACAATGTAGAGTCACACCATTCATGCAATCATATGTGTTCATAGGAAAATGATGTTTGTCTCATTCCACCATCTTTCCTTCCCACTGCCTCCTCCGCTCCCCTCATTTCCCTCTACATCCAACATTCCTCTATTCTTCCCTTACCCACTTCCCCCACACCACATTATATATCAGCATCCACTTATCAGAGAAAACATTTAGCCTTTGGTTTTTGGTGATTGGCTTGTTTCACTTAGTGTGATATTCACCAACTCCATCCATTTATCTGCAAATGCCATAATTTTATCCTTCTTCATGGCTGAGTGATATTCCATTGCACATTTATATATACAACAATTTCTTTATCCATTCACCTATTAAAGGGATTTAGGTTGGTCCCACAATCTTGCTATTGTGAATTGAGCTGCAATAAACATTGATATGGCTATGTCACTGCAGTATGCAATATTGTAGTAAACTGATTTTAAGTCCTTTAAGGATAAACTGAGGAGTGGGATAGCTGGATCAAATGGTGGTTCCATTCCAAATTTTCTGAGGAATCTCCAAACTTCTTTCCAGAATGCCTGCACCAATTTTCAATCTCACCAGCAATGTATGAGTATCCCTTTTTCCCCACATCCTCACCAACAAATATTGTTGGGTGTGTTCTTGATAATAGCCATTCTAATTGGAGTGAGATGAAATCTTAGGATAGTTTTGTTTTATATTTTGTTGATTGATTGTATATCTTCTGTGAAGTATCTGTTCAGTTGCTTATCCCATTTATTGATTAGGTTATTTGCATTTTTGGTGTTAAGCTTTTTGAGTAAAGATTTCTCCCACACTGTAGGCTCTCTCTTCGCATTATTGATTGTTTCCTTTGCTGAGAAAAAGCTTTTTAGTTTAAAACCATCCCATTCATTGATTCTTACTTTCATTTCTTGCACTTTGGGAGTCTTGTTAAGGAAGTCTGATCCTAAGCTGACATGATGAAGATTTGGGCCTAATTTTTCTTCTGTTTAGTGCAGGGTCTCTGGTCTAATTCCTAGGTCCTTGATCCATTTTGAGTTGAGTTTTGTGCAGAGTGGGAGATAGGGGTTTAATTTCATTTTGTTGCATATGGATTTCCAGTTTTCCCAGCACCATTTGTTGAAGAGGTTATCGTTTCTCCATTATATCTTTGTGACACCTTTGTCTAGTATGAGATAACTGTATTTATGTGGGTTTGTCTCTGTGTCCTCTATTCTGTACCATTGGTCTACCTGTCTATTTTGGTGGCAATACCATGCCATTTCTGTTACTATTGCTCTGTGGTATAATTTAAGGTCTAGTATTGTGATACCCCCTGCATCACTCTTCTGCTCAGGATTGTTTTGGCTATTCTGGGTCTCTTATTCTTCCAGATGAAGTTCATTATTTCTTTTTATATTTATATGAGGCATGTCATTGCAATTTTAATTGGAATTGCATTGAATCTGTAAAGCACCTTTGATAGTATGGCCATTTTGACAATATTAATTCTGCCTATCCAAGAATATGGGAGATCTTTCCATCTTCTAAAGTTTTCTTTATTGTCTTCCTTTAGTGTTCTGTAGTTTTTATTGTAGAGGTTTTTTTACCTATTTTGTTAGATTGATTCCCAAATATTTTTTTTGAGGCTATTGTGAATGGAGTGGTTTTCCTGATTTCTCTTTCAGGGAATTCATCATGTATGAATAGAAATGCATTAGATTTATGCATGTTGATTTTATAACCTGCTACTTTGCTGAATTCATTTATTAGTTCTAGAAGTTTCCTGGTGGAGTTTTTTGGATCCTCTAAATATAGAATCATGTTGTCAGCAAACACTGATAGTTTGAGTTCTTCTTTCCCTATTCATATCCCTTTAATTCCTGTGGTTTGTCTAATTACTCTGGATAGAGTTTCAAAGATACTGTTGAATAGAAATGGTGTAAAAGGGCATCCCTGTCTTGATCAGTTTTGGGAAGGAATACTTTCAGTTTTTCTCAATTTATAATAATGTTGGCATTGGGCTTAGCATAGACAGCATTTATAATGTTGAGGTATGTTCCTACTATCCCTACATTTTTCCTAGTGTTTTGAGCATAAGCAGTGCTATATTTTATCAAATACTTTTTCTGTATCTATTGAAATAATCATGAGATTCTTAACTTTAAGTCTATTGATGTGATGAATTACATTTATTGATTTTCAGATGTTGAAATAACCTTCCTGGGATGAACCCCATGTGATTGTAGTATACTATGTTTTCTATATGCTTTTGTATGTGATTTGCCAGAATTTTGTTAAGAATTTTTGCATCTATGTTCATCAGGAATATTGGTCTGAAGTTTCCCTTCCTTGATGTGTCATTGTTGGGTTTTGGTCTCAGGGTGATACTAGATTCATTGGATGAGTTTGGAAGGGTTCCCTCCTTTTCTATTTCATAAAATACTTTCAGGAGTATTGGTATAAGTTCTTCTTTGAAGGTCTTGTAGAACTCAACTGAGAATCTATCTGGTCCTGGGCTTTTCTTGGTTGGTAGGCTTTTGATGGCTTCATCTATTTCATTATGTGAAATTGATGTGTTTAAATTGTGTATGTCCTCCTGGTTCAGTTTGGGAGGATCATATGTCTCTAGAAATCTGTCAATGTCTTTAAGATTTTCTATTTTGTTGGAGTATAGATTTCTAAAATAGTTTCTAATCATGTTTTGTATTTCAATAGTGTCTCTCATGGTATTTCCTTTTTCATCACCAATTTTAGTAATTTGGGTTTTCTCTCTCCTTCTCTTTGTTAATGTGGCTAAGTGTTTATAAATTTTGTTTATTTTTTCAAAGAACCAACTTTTGGTTTGTCAGTTTTTTCAATTGTTTCTTTTGTTTCAATTTTGTTGATTTCAGCTCTGATTTTAATTATCTCCTTTCTTCTACTACTTTTGGTGGTGTTCTGCTCTTCTTTTTAGGACTTTGAGATGTAATGTTAGGTCATTTATTCATTGACTTTTTATTCTTTTATTGAATGAGCTCAATGCAATAAATTTTCCTCTTAGTACTGCTTTCATAGTGTCCCAGGGATTTTGATATGTTATATAGGTGTCTTTCTTTGCATCTAAGAATTTGTTATCTCTTCCCTGATGACTTCTGCTATCCATGCATCATTCAGTAGCATATTATTTAGTCTCCAGGTATTAGAGTAGTTTCTGTTTTTCTATTTTATTGATTTCTAATTGCATTCCATTATGATCTGATCAAATAAAAGGTAGTTTGACTTTTATGTTTGTATTTGCTAAGAGTAGCTTTGTGACATAACATGTGGTCTACTTTAGAGAAGGTTTCATGCTGCTGAGAAGAAAGTGTATTTGCTCATTAATGAGTAGAATATTCTATACAAGTCTGTTAATTCTAAATTATTGATTGTGTTATTGAGTTCTATGGTTTCTTTGTTCAGTTTTTGTTTGGAAGATCTCTCCAGTGGTGAGAGAGGTGTGTTAAAGTCACCCCATATTATTTTGTTAAGGTTTATTTGGTTCCTGGGATTGAGAAGGATTTGTTTGACGTATATGGATGCACCATTTTTTGGGGCATAAATGTCTATGATCATACTGTCTTGTTGATTTATGCTTCCCTTAAGCAGTATGAAATGTCCTTCTTTATCCCTTCTAACTTTGGCTTGAAGTTCGCTTTATCTGAAATGAGGATGGACATTCCCACTTTTTAACTGAGTCTGTGGTATGTTTTTCCCATCCTTTCACCTTTACTCTTTTTCTATGAGATGAGTTTCTTGAAGGCAGCATATTATTGCATCTTCCTTTTTAATCCAATCTGCCAGTCTATGCTGTTTGATTGATGATTTGAGACCTTTAACATTCAGGGCTATTATTGAGATATGATTTATATTTCTGGTCATTTTGGCTTATTTTGGGGGTTTCTCCTTTAATTGATTTTCCTTTAGTGTAGTTCCTCCCTTTGCTGTTTTTCATTGTTGTTTTTCATTTCCTCCTCATGGAATATTTTGCTGAGAATGTTCTGTAGAGTAGGCTTTCTATTTTCAAATTCTTTCAACTTTTTTTTTTTTTTTTAATCAAGGAATGATGTTATTTCATCATCAAATCTGAAGTTAAGTTTTGCCGGGTATAAGATTTTTGGTTGACATTCATGTTCTTTCAGGATTTGAAATATGTTGTTTCAGATCCTAACTTTTAGAATCTGGGGTGAGAAATCTGCTAATATCCCTATTGGTGTCTCCCTATATGTAATCTTACACTTTTCTCTCATATCCTTTAAAATTCTATATTTTGTATGTTGGGCATTTCTGTTATAATGTGCCTTGGTGTGGATCTGTTGTAATTTTGTACATTTGGTTTCCTGTAAGCCTCTTGTATTTGATTTTCCATTTCATTCTTCAGGTTTGGGAAATTTTCTGACATTATGTCATTGAATAGATTATTCATTCCATGGTTTGTATCTCTGTGCCTTCCTCCAATAATTCTTAAATTTGGTCTTTTCATGTTATCCCACAATTCTTGGACTTTCTCTTCATTATTTCTTACCATCTTCTCTATTTGTTCAACTTTATTTTCAATATTAAACATTCTGTCTTTATCGTCTGAGGTTCTGCCTTCCGAGTGATCAAGTCCATTGGTGATGCTAATGATTGAGTTTTTAATTTGGTTTATTGTTTCCTTCCTTTTAAGAATTTCTATGGGGGTAGGAATGATAGTAAAGTGAAACAGACATTATTACCTCATGCACATATATGACTGCATGACCAATGTGATCCTACAATGTGTATAATCAGAAAAATTAGAGATTACATTCCATTTATGTATGATCTATCAAAATATATAAATGCATTCTACTGTCAGGTACAACAAATTAGAACAAATAAAATAGTTTAAAAAAGAATTCCTATTTTTTTTTGTCACTGTTTCTATCTCTTCATTGAAATAATCTTTTGCTTCCTGCATTTGCTCTTTTAACTATTAAAGTGATGGTTCCTTGCTTGCATTTACTGTCTTATATCATCTTTTACTTCATGGATCACTTTAATTATGTACATTCTGAACTCCTTTTCTGACATTTCTTCTACTATGCTGTCAATTGATTCTATTAATACAGCATTTGATTTGTTTGGGGCACTTTCAACCCTTGTTTTTTCATGTTGTTGATGTATCTTCCCCTCTAGCAGTGCCAATCCAAGGTATTACAGTGTCCCCCCGCCCCATAGGTTTATAGTATCCTGGAGGTTTCCAATACCTCACCTTTAAAGGGAAATCAAGATTAACAGTACCCAATACAAACAGTATGCAGCCTTAAACCAATAGCTGCATTAAGACGTTAACAGTATTGCTGTAATAAACACTGATGGTGAGCTTGATTATTATCTACAGCATAAACAATAGGTTTGGAATAGATCTACAATTTCTAATATTGGACAAAGAGGATGAAGGATGACTGTAGGATGTAATATTAATGAGGTAAAAAAATATAGAGGTACTAGATCATGGGAAGTTTGGAAGCAGACTCAAAATAAGTTGACTGTTAGCATGAGATAAGGGAGAAAGAGACTGAGGAAATAAGAGGAAATAGAGTGAGAAAAATAAAAAAAATTAAAAATTTTAATTTAAAAAAATCTACAACAAAATTGTAATATACTATTCAATCCTCCCAGTGTTGACTAGCCTGATGCATGAAAGGTTCTTGATTTTAAAGATGATGGGAATGTGAGAGCTGGAAATGTAAAGAGGAAAAAGAAAAAAAATTGAGAAAAGATAAAAAAGAGTATTGAAGCAAAATTGAACAATTGTTTCTGTTGGAGTGCAGTATCTTCTCTGCCTCCCTTCTCTTCTCATAGGTGGGGTTGTCTGGAGTTTGCTGGTAACTCCACCCTCAGGATGATGACAGTTACTAAGGTGGGAGGATTAGACCTGGAGTCAGGACTCCTGGAGGCAGGGTACAGCAATTTCCAGTCCCTCTGGAAGACTGCACCTCAGGACTTTCCTTTGGGGTGCACTCGTGTGACATAGGAGTCTGGCCTTAGCCCCTTCTCCCACTTGTGGACTCCAAAATTCCTCATCTATAATTTAGTCTCTAAATTTTATCTCTCCTCTCCCTGTCCTTTTGACTTCCCAATCAGAAACCTCTCTTCCTGGAGGTCCTGAGGGCTAAGCACTGGGATCTGTGAGCCTATCCTGGAAAGTTATTCTGTATTGGGCAAATCAGGACCAGGCATTGAAAGCTGTGTGCCAGCCATGTAGCTGTAGGCACTGGGCTGGTTGGTGGCCAAAGAATGGCTGGGAGACTGGATATTGAAGAGCCTGAGGATTTTGTTGGTAGCCAAACTAGTGGGACCAGGTGTTTGGTGGAGTCGTGGCTGGGCTGATGTCAGGTCCCAATGAGTCTCTGGTCACAAGTTGTCTCTGGGATCCCAGTGAGTGCCAGACTCTCTGGCTTGATGAACCAGGATCAAAATGACCTAACACCTTTTTTCTACCTACTGACCCCTTGCAAGGCTCTCTCCTCCTTCTGCAGCAGGATGATGGCTATTAGCACATCTAACAGGGATACCTCAGATGCAACCAAGCCTTGGGGGCTCTTGGTGATGATCTTTAAGGACCTGGCTCATATCCCTATATGTAAGAGGCCACGTCCCAATTTACTGGCCACAGTAGCAGCTAACTTGTAGGTACCTTGATAATGAGCTTCTTATCTCCAGCAGGTGTCCCAGAATGGAAGCTGCCCCAAGTAAAGATGGCAGCATCAGTGTCGAGTATAATCCAAGATGTCAGTAGAGGCATCCCAAGGCATTGGTAGATGCACAGCCAGAGTGTGACTCTGAGTCCTCATGGGGCCTGGCACTGGAAATCCATGTGGGCCTGGGCCTGGCCATCATCGGCTATTTCAATACAATGTTTAGGAATCATAAGAAATAACTAGCACTCTTTGCACCTCAAATTAAACTAGTGGTGCATCCATGAGGATTCTAGAATGCCTTTTATAATATGAGGGAAGCCATATATCTTTTCTCTAGAAATAGGCTATAAGCAAAAAGTTACATAAACTATATGGAGTTCAGAGATGCATTGAGGCCACTGTAGTCATGGGAGGCTCCATCTGCCCACTGAGATCTCAAGATATGTGGTAGATTTACCAGCTGAGCTACATTTATCCAGTCAAGGAACATGCCAGAAACATGTCACTATCAGAAGCTTTACCTTACCTTAAACTAAATTAAATTATGCCTTTTTCATGTTTTCTATTTTATTTTCCCACCAATGTTCGTACATGAAGTTGACTCTTCTGCACAAGAGGAAAATATTCACCTATCAAAATGTTATAAGAAGCAAAACGTACTACTTAGAAATTTAAAAAATGGAAGTGAAAATTTGATTAACATATCTGATGAGAATTGAAAGTGTAACTTCTAGGGAAGAGTTACACTTAGATGCTAGCTTTTTATATACCAAAACATAAGACTGATTGTGTGAGACACTATCAGAGAAAAGAATTTAGAAAATTCATAAGTATGCCTCTAGAGAAACAATGGTTACCATTTCTTGCTTTGTATATTTTATGTTTTATTGTGGAACATATAAAAGAGGCAATAAGATATATGTAGATATGACATATATGTGATTTTGAAGAATGATCTATAAGGTAAAAATCTTTATAAGTATTACTAAATTAGCATATTGATTGCAGTGTATATTATTCAGCATTGTCTGGACAAATGAAATCAATAGAATTTATATATATACTGAAAAAGATTTATTATAAGGAATTGACTCACACAATTATGGAGCCAAAAAGTTCCATGATTTTCACTCTGCAAGCAGGAGACATAATATATATGCTGGTAGAGACATATTTGAAAATAAATGTGTTTTAATAAACTAAAAAGAACAAAACATGTATTTATATATATGCATGTATAGATGAATATATACTAATGATTAAATTTAAAAGCAATAATTATAAATTTTAATCTTCCTACATAAATGTTACAATACTAAATAAATGATATTTTATATCATGAAGCTATTAAAAATTATTGCATACATTCTGTTAGTAAACAATAATTTTCAGTGCCTTACTCAAAGTACCTAGTTTTTGAGAGAGAATTATACGTTTCCAAATAATTAATATTAAATGAAATGTATTTCATTCTAAAACTATACTAAAATTCATCTTTGGTAACTTAAATAAAATGACATTATCAGTGTTTCAGATTAACTATATTTGCATATATAGCTTTTTCTTATAATTGTAGAGGCCTTCAGAAGTAGTAAATCAATACATATTATAAAATAAAAGATATAAAAGTATAAATATTAGAGTGGAAGTGAGTTTTAGTTTTTGCAAAGGAAATATTAAATAACCAAAATGTGAATGGAAAGAAGCAAATATTTTAAATGGTAGATATGGAAAATGTTGTTGAAATTCTGACAATGAAGTCCAGTATATACTATGTGCAACTTGTCACTATACAGATGTGGGAATTTATTGAACTTCAATGTCTTTTTCTAATATTTATTGATCATATTCTAATGATGTTTAGATGAATATTG
Source organism: Glaucomys volans (assembly GCA_020662805.1). Classification (NCBI taxonomy): domain Eukaryota; kingdom Metazoa; phylum Chordata; class Mammalia; order Rodentia; family Sciuridae; genus Glaucomys; species Glaucomys volans. The sequence continues at coordinate 63,625 of JAJEJO010003679.1, forward strand.
TTCAGCATGATGTTTTATATGCAGTCTAACATTAAGAAATATATTAAAGTGCATTTGTTATGGTAGTCTATGACTTCTATTATATTTTCCTCCTGTTGAAGGTGCTAAATTTTCCAACTATGGACTTCTTGAAATAAGATTTTCAGACAGGTGCAGCAGTACACACCTGTAATCCCAGTAGCTTGGGAGGCTGAAGCAGGAGGATAGCAAGGTCCAAGCCAGCCTCAGCAAAAGGAAGGTGCTAAGCAACTCAGTGAGACACTGTCTCTAAATAAAATACAAAATAGGACTGAGGATGTGGCTCAGTGGTGGAGTACTCCTGAGTTCACTCCCTAGTCCCTCCCCACCGCAAAAAATAATTTTTTTATTTTAATTTTTTTTTTTTTTTTTTTGTATGCTTTCTCAGAGCAAACACTTCTGGGATACTTCACTCACACAGTCTGTTTACATGCATGTTTGTGTGCCTGTCTTTCTGACAATCGATGAAAGCAGTATGTCCCATTCCCACAGATACATTGTTTCTTAAACAGAATCAAAATCTTACCCTTACCTACCAAAGTGATGAAATATTAATGATTGTTTTGTCTTCTTCTGGAAAATTAGAAAGAAAGCATGATACAATATTGGCGTCAGGACCATCTTTATGCTGGAAGTGGAAGATGTAGTAATCGACTACTCTGCTTTTAATCTTCAATGTACCAAGAGACTTAACTAGTAGCATTCCATGTCCACGACTGAGATTACTTAGCCAAGCAAAAGTTTCCCCAAATATAACCACCATGCATCAGCATGAATATTCAGAATAAAAGTTTAAAAATATATACTGACACTTGGGATTATATAAAAAAGACAAGAAAGGTCCTACTATCTATATATTTTAGATACTACTTAATTCTTAAGTGCAAACCGAGTTGACACTTAGTTTTCATCCTATTTTGAGATTTTGGCCTTGGTTTTATTTGGAATGTTGTATTTTTTATCATACAATTGATCTGATTGCTTGTGCAATAGCCTTGAAAGTCTTCACAAAACTGCAGTTTTACTTTGCTTAATTACAATTTTTATTGATCAGAATTAGCTCAATATCATTTTTACTATTTCCAAAGCTTAAATGCATCCTTTTATATTAAAGATTCAACCATCATTATAGACATAAAAAAGGAGTCATCAATCTCCACTAGCTCTTATGAAGTTGTTTCATACAATGATCATATGATTCCAAGGTTCCTCTTAGAAATGGACCAGTATTTTGGGAAATGTACATGTTTTAATATATTTTAAAGCACTTTCATTATTTTATAATGACAATATCATAAATAAGAAAGCATAAATTAAAATTGCCCTTGAATTGCTAGTAATAATAGTTTGTATCTTAAAAATTAGCAATTCAATTCTTTTAAATTGGAATTGCTGAGATTTAATCTGGACTGAGTTTATGTTTACTGTTGTACTTTTATTTTGGAATGGAAGCTTTAAAGTGCACTGGAGCATACAAGATTTCAAGGGACATGTTTTAGCATACATAAAAGAAATTAGTTAAGTCCTTTAACAGCATTATGACTAATTAAAAGCATTTGTTATCTTATGTTAAAAATACTCTTTAAAGGATTTAACTCTGTCAAAATTACTTTATCAGCAAGACTGTTTGAAGAATTATAGGTTTGTTTTTGGAAATTTGTGCAATATGTAGCAGTATCACTATCCAAGTATAACTGGCAAATTGACACAAAGATAACAAAAGCAGCCACCATGTCACATTATAATTTCTCTTTTAAAGTTACATATATTCACATCCATTGGAAGTGAAGTAGCCACCTGCATCAGGAGCAGAGGCAGCATTTCTCAATGAAGCATTTTTCAGAGATGCTAAGGAGGGGAGGCTGTTGCCCATGTCATCACATCACATGGAAGAAAGGTCCTTAGCTGGGTTCAGTAAGCACAAGCCTGGCTGTGCCACTGTTCTCTGAAACATGGAGCTAAATAAGTCATGCTTGTGAAGAACTGCCACAAATAACTTGAGCACATATACCTGAGAATGAAGTGCTCAGGTGCATTCTTGACCTTCACATGCCACACCTGGCATCAGCCCAACCAGACTAAAAAGAATGGTGCTCAAGAACAGTATCACAGCCTTCTGCCTTTCAGAATTACACAGTCTGTCTCATCATAACAGTTTTTCTGATTGTGAATTATATCCAATGACCTATTCCTCTTATCTACATTAGACATTTTATATTCCTTATCACATTTGAAAGATCACCTCACCTCAAATTCAATGCTAGTAATTCTTGTTCACTATCAGGCCTACAAATGTATCATCCAACTTAAATTGTATCTTCATTATTCTGAAAGTGTCTTTATGAAGCAGAACTGGCATATATGTTATTTACCTATGTTTAATACCCTTAAACTATGAAATTGTATCTCAAGTTGGTGATCAATTCCAAATTAATTCATTGGATTTGTAGGACAATCATTTTCCCTAGAAAGACTAATTTTCTTACTGCAGTATTATAGATCCTCTTGTGAGATCAAAAATTGAAAAAAAATCACCTTTATAAAATGAAAGCAATGTTTGTATACAAAAAGAGATGATTTTTGAGGATATTGAGAAGATTGTAGGAATTTGGACTTCTTTTCAAATTCATCTTCTTATTTTTCAGATTTTAGATTTCCAAAATGATAAGCATCATTGAAGGAAGAAGATCTATTACACATTTTTATCAACTGCAATTCTTATGAAAAACTAAAATCCAAAGTACTTGATAAAAGTTTGTGCAAAATCTATGTCAAATATTTTCATAGTTGCCCATTCTATAGTCAAAATTGTGATGAACTAACAGAAAAAAAAAAGTTAAATTGAAATTACTTTCTGTCTAACTAGGGATTTATAATCTATGTGTGAAATTAAATAGTCCCTCTGGGGAATGGTGAATTGGTTTGAGGTTATCTGAAAATCCAGAAATTTTATGAACACATATTTGTAAATGTATATATACACATGTTCTTTTCTGTTAAGGGACTTCACCAGACTTTAAATAAATACTTGACTAATAATAGGATTTGAGTTACAATTGGCATCACATGCGGTTTTCCCATCAGAGGTATAACGGGAGATAAAGTACCTGTTTCTAAATATTTACTCTATTAGTTAGAATGATTATAGATCCTGGTTTACTCAAACAGGGACTGTTTATACATGCTGTGCATTTTTTTTTGTATTAGATATTGAACCAAGAGACCCTTTTACCACAAGCCACTCCTCAGCATTTTATTTATTTATTTATTTATTTATTTATTTAAGGCAATTTCTTGCTAAATTGCTTAGGGCGTCGCTAAGTTGATGAGGCTGGCTTTGAACTAGGGATCCTCCTGCCTCAGCCTCCAGAGCCATTGGGATTACAGGTGTGCACCACCATGCCAGGCGAATATACTGTGCCTTCTTAAGGGGTGTTTCCTTTGGTCTGAGGCCAAAGCATCTGGGAGCAAATATCAGCCCGCAACTTCCTGACTGTGTGACCTGGAGCAGCTTAGGTAATATTTATTTTCTTCATCCAAAGTGAAATCATGGAAACTTGGTTCAGAAGGTTGCTAAAATCATAAATAGACTAATGTTTACAAAATTTTAAGACAGTGATATGTACATGTAAAATATATGCTTGTTAAATAACGGTTTCAAGAGAAAATCAATTGGATTATATAGTACCATGATGGAGAGAAAGCCTCTTTCTCCCTCCAAGTCTTTCCTCATTGCATTGCATCTGAAACCATATAGCTTTTTCTGTTTGCACAATTACCACTTCCATTAACTCACATGCACTTCCTGTATGAATTCGTCACTTGAATTCTTTAAAAAAATCCCCATAACTCTTTTCTATTTACGTACTACCCTAGAAAAATATTAATTTTGGTATTTACCATTACTACAAGATTATAATTTTGCTACTATCAGGAAAAAGTCTTTTTAAATTTCCTCTTTGTACTTGACCACAGCACTTATCATGGTGGTCATTTGAGTCCGTAAGTATTAATAACTTTTTAATAAAAGAGGTAACTTCTCCTTCATTGGAAATATTTGAATTTTGTCAGTAATGTAAATGTAAAAAAAAAAAAAAAGTCTTAAAATACTCTAGTGATCCATACTCAGAAGAAATTGGGAAACACCTGGAATATACTTACTACTACAGTAAGCTAGCCACACTTGTAATAGTTAACTTTAAAAATGAGCACATTTTAAGTTTGACTACTCAAAGGGTAGGGACCAATCTTACTTCACATAACTCAGATCACTAAGGTCTTGGAAAGAGAAAGTAGTCCCCTTCTCCCAAAATCCTTCATTTTAAATTAACATGCTACATTTTTCTATTCCCTTCAAAGAGTCATATGAATGCAATAACTATAGCAATTATTGTATATAAGTATAGCAACTAATTGCAATAACTATAGCAAAATAGACAGATACAGCCAATATGAAACTGAGTCTGGTTTGTGACTCCAAATTCATAAAAGTCACTTCCATCATCTTATAGTTTAATTAAGTTAGGCTTTGCTAATTATCTTTGAACCTTATGAAAATAGCCTTCATGAAAACATTTTAACTTTTTCTGAGAAGAGTCATAGCAATTTTAGATGTGAGGATGACAGGTTAAGTATCTTTCTTTCAGGTTGAATGAAATTAGTATCTCCTAAATAAATCACCAGAAATTTCTAAAACTTTTTGATCAAATCTTTAAGAAAATAATTCATAAATTGTAAATGCCAAATACTTAAGAGTTACATGTCTGTCAATGCAAATGTTGATTATCATTAAAGGTAAATATTGCTTTTATTGTTAATAAATATTTATTTATAAAAATTTTAATGATTTCTTGACCTCATTCATCATGCTTCAATATTTTTATATGAGAGCTAAATTAGCAAATATATACTCTCACCATTATATCACAAGGGTTTTGATTTACACTCTCTGAGGTCCACAAATGCCACATTTTTATTAAATGTATTTTAACTGGAATATAAAAACATCAAAATTACTTTCCTCTATACAATCCATCCTTCAGTAAAGGGAGGGTGGTGGGGAAAGAAAGATAATAGAATGTGACAAACATCATTATACTATGTACATGTGTGAATATGCAAATGGTATGATTCTACTTTGTGTACAAACAGAAAAATGATAGTTGACCTCCATTTGTGTACATTGAACCAAAAAAATAAAAAATAAATAAATAAATTTAAAATAAATTTTAAAACATCAAACTAATCAAAATATTGGATAGGAAAATCTGTGATTGGTATTTGGGATAGTGTTTTAGACCTGGTCTTGTGTTTGAAAATCCAGCAGAGTTTTTCTCTGTGTAGTATCTAGCTTTCCCTTGAAGTTTTCAGAAAGCTGAATTATTTTACACCTGTTTTGTGCTGACAATATCATTGAATGCATTGTCTGCTAGCTTTTGTTAGTAGTTTGTTAGTAGTTATTTATTTTCTTTTCCTTTTCCTTTTTTCTTCTTGCTTGTTGCCTAGTGTTGGAAACAGAGTAATGATAAAAATTGTAAACAAAATAAAATAAAGGGGACAAAAAAATCAAAATTGTACTTATTTATAGAGTAACATACGATGTTTCTATGCATATATACATTGTGCAATGTTTAAATCAGGTAACACTGATTACCTCAAATATTATCATTTTATCATTTTTTATGATAAAAACTTTAAATATTTTCTTCTTTTTTTTTGAAACATGCAGTACATTGTTGTTATCTATAATCACCTGACTATGAAATAGCTCAATGCTCTTATCTGATGATTGCTAAATACCCATTGATCAACTTTTCCTCATCCCTCCTTTCTCTCTACTGTCACCAGTTCATGAAAAATCACTCATTTATACTCTATTTTCTATAATTATCAATATTTTGTTTTTTCACCCAGTGTCTTAATTTTTCACCTTGCCTAATTTTTCAGTTCCTTCTTGGGAATTGAAAAACTACAATGCATTAGCAAGTTCAATCATTTTATATTTATAATACCAATTATCAGGCATGTAACATTGGCCAGCATCTGTATTTTATTACTTATACAGTATAATTATGTGCTTCCTACACCAAAAAGTTGTAAGAAATAAAGTGTAGCATGTTAAAATTATTTGACATCTATTAAGAAAGGCAAAGAGCATAATGTGCATTGAGTACTTCTTAGATTGGGGGCACAATATGAGGAGCTTTGCATAAAATTCATGAATAAATCAAATATGGATAAAATTATCAGTGTTATTATTATATGCTTTGAGAGAGTAACATTGTCAAAAAGAGGAAGACTGCTGCAAATAGGTGTGGAATATGTGTCTTAATGGTTTAAGAGTTACAGCCATAAATGCAAAAATCATATGCTGGTAAGAATATTAGGAGAAATGTTCAAGACACTTAAATAAAAATGAACTTCCCAATAACATCATTTCAAAAGTGCCTTTTGGTGCTCATACTACCTTTCCTAAAAGTTAAAATTCCAGATCAGGAAGGAAAATTGAATCAAGATTTTCACCCACTTTCCCCCCAAATTCTCCTGAGGGTCCCTCCCACTACCACTGCAAATTCACAAATAGGTATGGACTTTGCCTAGGGTACTTCTAGTTTCTTCATTTATAGCTCTACTTATTTTTTTATAGTCTCCAAAGAAAGTTATAGCATTAGTCTAGAAGAAAGAAGTTTTGCAATAATTATATCAGAACAAGAATTTTAGCTGCTTCTAAATCAATATATTTATGTACATTCAGCAAATATTAGAAGTAATACCTGGCTCAAGAATGAAATTATTTTCCCTTTGATATTCTCATATGATGAAATAATTTCACTAGTACCCCCACACAACCCTCCAAATCATAAGCTTCTAGTAAATGGAAGTGAAGGGAATAATTTACAATTCACATTATAAGGCTTATTAATTTTTGTGTTTTGACACACAAAAAAATGACATTAAAGAAAGGCAAACTGCACACCAATATGTCTGACAAATAGCTGCAGAAATAAATGGAGCAGAATAGAAGCCCCCAAATAAGCTTGTGCAAAATACAAAGATAATATGGTGGAGGAAAGATAGTCTTTTTACCAATTTGTGTTGGAAGATTTGAACATCACAATGAGGGATATATGAGTGAGTGAATTAAAAAACCAAACAACCAAAGAAATAAACAAACCCAAATCATGCATGCTGTCAAATACAAAAATTAAATTAAATCATAAACCCTGATATGAAATAAATTTATTAATCAAAAATGCATAGCAAAAAATCTTTGTGACTTTGTATTAAGCAAAATTTTCTTAGTCATAACATTCAAAGATAAAATAGAAATGTCAGAATTCATCAAAATTGAAACATCTGTTAATGAAGCGTATCATGTCAACTCACATATGTTGAACCCTTCTTGCTTCCCTGGAATAAATACCACTGGTGTGTAGAAGTAATTCCTTCTTTTTCCTTGCGAGGTAATACTCTGTTCTTTGGACACACTACAGTTTATACCTTTGCAGTAGAGGTGTGTTTGGGTTGTTTCTAGTTTTTGGAGAAAAGGAATAGCTATAATCAGATATGTATGTGATGTTTATGAATATCAATTTTTCATTTCTATAAGGGAAAAATTACAGGAGCTGTTTCTGGGAGGTATGGTGCATGTATTTCACTATATAAGAGACTGTCAATCCAAGGACTCTGTAGAGTATTCCTTTCCAACCAGTAATTACAAGCATTCTATTTCACAACATGTTCATACTAATACTTGGCAATAAGTGGTTTTGATTCATGAAATTTTTATTTAATTTTCAGCCATTTTAATAGATGTGCAATACCAATTCATTGTAGTTTTAAATTGTATTTTCCTAACGAATAATTATGTGCAAAATCTTTTCAAGAGCTTATTTGTCATCTATATATTCTCTTTGGTGAAGTCTGTTCAATCTTTTTCAAACATGTATTGGTTTGTTTTCTTAAAATCTAAATATTAATCCTTTAAAAGGTTATAACTATGTTTTATTACAGCCCGAAGCTTATCATTTTACTAACAATTTTTTGAGAGCATGTTTTTATTGTGGTGAGAACATTTAACAAGAGATCTGCTCTCGACTCATCTTTAAGAACCCAATAAGTTATTGTTTACTCATTAATGGACATCTCCTATACTCCCTTTCCCTCCCCTTTACCCCTGCCAATCATCATTGCAGTCTATTTCTGAATTCAGCTGTCTAGATGTCACTTAAAGTGGAATAGATGTTTCACAAATGCAATAGACCAAGTGAATGAAGCCGTACTGATACCTTACTGAATACTCTAAGATTCCTTGTTCACAGCTTTCTGGAACATGTATCACTCTTGGAACAGGATGCTGATCAATGCATGTAAAAGGGTTGATGCACGACAAAGGAATAAAGTTGTTGCAGGTGGAAAAAGAGAACTGTTTTTTATCTTGATCAAGATAGTATTCAATTTCTCAAAAGTCATGCAACCATACACAAAACTGGTGAGTTAAAGCATTCATGAATGAGGCCTTAACAAGCTGACTTTAAACCTTCCCCAATTTAAGTAGTGCACATTATCTGTTCCCATTATAAATGAGTTTTTCATAAGGGTGGATTTTCTTAAACCTTATTTTATGTATTTCTCAAAAACAAAATTCCATTGTCATTCATTTTTTACCTTTTTGACATTGAAAATAAAAGTGAAGTACAGTGGTTTTATATATAAGTCAAACTTTGAAGATATTGGAATTATTAATATTGCATTTTCACAAAGAATGTTACTGAGCAATGCATGTATGGGTTTCATATAAAATTAATGGTTTAAAAATCTCAACTTTGCCACAATATGGATAAAACTTAACAGTGATACTGTGACATTTAATTAAGTATGTGTTTTGAAAGCATATGACACACAGCCTGGTGCTTACTGCCATAAATTAAGCTCCTCTTCTTCCCCTGTAAATGAGGTGAATGAAGATGTTTCAGCAGTTTACCCCAATGTCACAGCCAGTAGTTAGTGGGAACTTGAATTAGGTTCCTGACACTAAGTCCATAATATCTACACAAGCAACATTTCCCCTAACTCCTTACTATGTCCTCATTGTGATGTTTAATTGAAAAATGGTGCCTTACATGAAGCAGACTATGAGATACATCTAAACAAGAGTTCACTGAACAAACAACCATTGCATTAAAGTGGAAAAGTAGAACAAGGACCTTAGGAAATCCTAGAATTTTACAAATATTTCTTCCTTTTTATGATGGCAATATTAAGACTAAGGTGCCTGTAAGACACATTTTTTGTGTCCCTTTATAAAATGAACTGATTATTTCTTTGGATTTTTTTCTGATACTTCTTCTATAATATGATCAGCAGTAAAAAGAGAATACCAATAGTATAATAAGAATTGAATATCTAAGTATTTTAATGGAGCAGAAAGGACATCATTAAAGTTTTCTTAAATGTTTTGTTTTATGAGGCTTAGCAAAATAACTAGTATAAATATAATGTGGTGTAGTTTGTAAAGTGCTTTTCATTTTAGAAGAAATTAACCTCATGCAATATTGACCAATAAAGTGCATAAATAAATTATTTTTATTGTTATTATAATTATTTCCTATACTTAGTTGAAGAATGCAAGACGTATTAAACGATCTCCCCCAGAGAACTACAATGGACAGCTCCTTACAAGAATGCCCTGTTCATGTGAATTGCTAGGAGAGCTTTGCTCCTCAGCATAGGAATCTAGCAAGGACAGTTTTTTCTCGGGTTTTTATAGACAAGAAATAACTGCATCCCAAGAAATTGAAACCTTACCTCTCATGCATGTGGCATCCAAATTTACTCAACTCTTGTGACTGAGAAATCCCAAGCTGAGAAGTGAAACACAGGCACTACATTGGCTAAATCTCTGGAATGGGCATGCCAAGCTGATGGAAAGCTACTTCAGGAAACTTACAGAAACAGATCACCCAGGACTCGTATGGGCAGAGAATTGACAATGAAAATTATGAGCTGTAAGAGGAATCACAGGATGAAAACTGGAATATGAATAGTAGCCAATAACTGAAATGATTTTCCAGAAATGAAAAACTTCAGCACAATTTATACATAGTGATTGAGTTCAATGTTGTATTATATATACAACTGAAGATTATTAATGTATGGAAAATAAATAGAAATAAATTATTCAGAATGTAGCACAGTGACTTTGGAAGCATCATTAAGAAGTACAGAGAATGGGATAAGTTCTCTCTAAATGCAGCTAATAGGAGTTAGAAAAATGAGATGAAATTAGCTTGGTGAGTATATATTTAAAAAAAGAATGCAAGATGATCTCAAAGAATTGATGGTAACTTGTCCATCTTCACACGTGCAATTCACTCTGGGCATTTTAGTGGAAATGTAGAAAACCAAAGACCAAGGATTGCCATAAAAGTGATTGAGAAATAAAAACACCACAATGATTAGGATGGCAGCAGACTTCTCACTCACACTTTCTGAAAGAACATAAAGTTTGAAAAAAAGATATCACTTCTGTTCTCAAGTTCCGTATACCCCAAATGATCACTATAAAGAAGAGCAAATCGAATATATTTTCAGAAAAAAAGAGAAACAATAATGGATATACTTTAGGAAGAGGACAATAACCTAGAATAAGTGAGCCAGAAAAGGGTCAAATACATTGTAATCCACATGGAAAAAAATCCAAACCACCCTTAAATTTTAAGATAATAAAAATAACAACTAATTGTAAAGGTTGAGTAAAATGTGATAAAGCTTATGTAGTATAAGAATCACATGGAGGACAGTTCTTATTAGCAATGAATGTTTTATTGCATTTAGTTCCTAACACTTTGAAGATCACAAAGATCTAAAAAAAGATGCTTTAAACTTTCATTAGTCTAACATTAACACAGAAATAATTCTTCAAATAATTAAAATCTACACATATGAGCCAATTAAAAAAGTAAATAAGAATGAAGTATAAAGAACTCAATAAATCCAAGAGAAATTAGGGAAGGACAAAAATGGCTTTTAACATTGTCTGAGATAAATAATACATGTGTGATTTATATAAATATATTTAAAGCATAAATATTATATTAATCTTCCCCCCAAAATTTTCATTTATAAGGTAAAGTATATAATCAAAGGATTTTGGTTTTTAGATGCATCCATCATTTTAGACAAAGCATATGGGGACATTTTGTTAGAAAGCTTTGAATATAGTAAAATTATCAATTTGGAAATATCAACATCGGTTTGAGTAGAAGGAGCACATTGTATATAATAATGATATTTTGCTTGGCTAATTCTTTAATAGTCACTAGCAGTGGATACTATTATTTTCTTGTTAGAATGATGTTACATTATCATTCTACAGCCTTTAAAACTTAGTACAATGACTTGAATTTAGCAGGAACTCAGATCACACAGTAGCACTGTACTACTATTTATTGTCTTGGATGTGACAGAGGACAAGGATGACATTGTCTGGTTGTGTGGCTTTTTTCAACGACCAATGATGTAAAGTTTTGCTTTATTATTTCTCTGAGATTTGCAGATTGGAGAATGTAGTCATTAGAACCAGCTTAAAAACAGACCTAATCATACTTTGCAGAGAAAGAATTCCACCTGCTGAAGTACATGCAGTCAACTTTCAGGATGCAATATGTTGACATAAAAATGTTCAACCTAGGTGGTGAGTAAGCCTAATGGGACTATCTGAAATTCTATTTTCAATAGACAGTTTCATTATTTTGTTAAAGACTTAGGTTGAAATTCTAATTTTGTTTAGTCAGAGTAATAGAGTATACTCCAGTACTAGTTTACACTGAAGTGCTATAAACTAATTAGTATATACTAATACTGAAGTGTTACATACTTCATTACAAACTAAATTAACTTAATTGCTATAATTAATGGGACATAAGAATAGCAAATTCCAATGTAGAATGGAAAACAGTGAACAAACGGGATGTTGAATAATTGGCCTGGTTGTGGTGGGGCAAAATATATCCCAGAGCATACAACTTGATAGGCATTTCAAGGGGTAGAATGAACCCTGAGCAAATTTTAAAGATATATCTGCCAATATTTATTAAGAAGGGCCTAAGTCAATCCTTAATAATTCTGTTTTATGTCTATTTTTAATGTGTTTCATTCTTTTTGAAAAATTATTGACCTCAACTTTGGACTAAATCTATACATTTAATAAACATGTACAGAGAGAATAATTTGGAAGTATTCACAGAATATAAGATATTTTTTTGGATAGAAATAGTATATTATACCAAAATAGCATTTTGTTGATTGAACAGACATTAGCACTATAGAATATTAAGGAATATTATGCCTAAACACTGGGATAAGAATAATGGGATCAGAAAATGAAAGAGACTCAATTCCTATCTTCAAGGTTTCTTTTCTAAGGTTACCACAAATAGTAATTACAAAATACATAATAGGCATATTGCAACATTTAAAAAATGAATAGATGATTGCAAAATTCACTGGTGATGGATCAACCCAAAGTTGAAAATCCCAGCATAAACATTTTCAATGACCTACTTTGCTCATGATTAGTCAATCAACACATTATTTCATTTACTGATTCATTCAGTTATTCAACACATGTATGAAACACATTCTAGTAGTAGATATGATAATAAATTTTGAAAATATACTGATTACTAGAGAGATATACCCTATTTGCACTGAGATTCCAGTACAATAGGGATGTAATGTTCAGAACTGCAGTGTGCTCCTGAGCATATAGTGGAAGTAAGTAGTGTCAGGGAAAGAGTATGAGGATAAAGTGCTATGCAAAGAAATACCTACCAAAAAAATCAATTAAAACATTCAATTATTATGGAATCTGACATAGCCTGCTTTGAAAAATTTACCTATATATTTGATAAAGTAATTAATATATGATACTGATGTTACAATAATCAAAAGAGATATTGCAATATTGTAAGAGGAAATAGCTCATGTTTTGTTAGCAAAACCTCTATCATCATCTGAAAGGGCTCTTTTATTGGAGATAGTAAAAAGAAATGCAAATATTTAACAGTATAATAAAACGCTTGCTTCTAGTCTTTTTAATGTTCCTTAAAAAAGAAATTTAGTGCAGATTATTTAATAATGCTACTTAACAGTGGTGAAAAGCCTGAGTTTTGGTGCCAAACTTATTTAAGTTGCTTGAGCCGTAGCGATCCCACTCTCCAATTGTGTCTCCCAAGTAAATTACTAAAACTTCAGGTACAGTGTGCCTTTCTATAGAACAGAAACACTGGTGTTTTTTATGTTCTAAGCTTATTTTATAAGTCATGTGAGTGATATATTGCCTTTGGAGAACTTAGCATAGTACCTAATCTTGAATATACTCTTTTTTGATATTGATGACCTACCACTGTCATTTCTATCATCTCTGTCCTCTGGCCAATTACTACCAGCACTGTTATTGTCACTTTTGAATCACCACTATTATTAAAATGTTGGTAACAGGGAATGGATTTTAGTCAGCTTCTCTATTATCTCTTCAAGCTAATATGAACTTTCAGTGTATCAGTGTGTCTAGCCAGGACTTAAAAACACAATTGTAATTTTGGATTTAGAAAACAACTGTTTTATTCACATTCTCATGCTAGAATAAATTACCGTATGTTTTCTTTCTGTAACTTATTGACTATAATATCTCTATAGCATATAGCCAACATGACCATGAAATATGATGGGAAAAGTATATGTCTGAGTTGGGTGACTCAGGAAGCTGACGCAGGAGGATTGTGAGTTCAAATGCAGCCTCAGCAACTTAGTAAGGCCCTCATGCAACTCAGGAGACACTGTCTGTAAATAAAATATAAAAAAGGGCTGGGGATGTGGCTTGGTGGTTAAGCACCCTTGGGTTCAATCCCTGATACAAAAAAAAAAGGTGTACGTCTAATATAGTGGAAACATGGTATAATTCAAACTCATCTGACATTTATAATATCAGGGAAACACTGATTCTTCCATACGTTAAAAGGAAAGTGTAGTGATTTTTGGATTCACTAGCATCATTAGGATTTATATCTTAGAAAAATCATAAGACTTTCATATATTGAAAGAATCTGAAACATTATAATGCTTAAAATCTGGTTTTATAAGTCAGGAAACTAAAGATTACACAGAATATTTAATGGGTGAGAATCTGTATTGAAGGATAGAAGTGTGTTCAATTTAATTAGCAGAGATAGAATATGCCAATTCTATTGACAGAGCAGGTATGAAGAGAAACTATATACTAAGAAAGATAAGAGTGTGTGTGTGCTGGCTGCCTCCAGCCTCAGAAAAGCCAAGAATTCATTTAGAGTTCAATGAAATGGAGCCGAGGAGAAGGCTAAGGCTGAAGCTTACAAGCACCTCTCTAGTTGCCTTGGTTACAGTAGTTAGCTAAATATAATGAAAAACACTATATGCAAATGAAATAAACAGTAATTAGCTACATAAAGTCTTAGGAAAAAATGTAACAGATTTGTTCTATCTTTCAAGGAAAAAAAATGCTCTCCTCAGAAGATGAAATGTATCTTTTGATAAGAAAATAGATGATACTGAATTCATCACTAAAGAACTTCTTGAGTTCTGTCAAACTTTCGTTTCTCTCTGGTTTGTGCAAATAAACTCAATACGGTGGCCACCAGTTTGACCTGATGGCTATGTTAGGTGGAAGGAATTCCGGGACGACAAAAGGAGCTTGTTTTCTGGACATTTTGGGGAATTGATTTAGTTACCAATGGTTGTAACCTTTCTGCACCTTGAGATCAAAGCAGCAGTGGGAAGTGACATTGTATCCTCTATGGAGAATTAATCCACTAATTCCCATTACCTTGGTTATCTGCTGATTCCAACCCTGATCTGGTATTTTATCCTACTATTCTAATTGTTTCAGGCAAGAGCCTCAAATTTTGGAGTTGAGTTCCAAGATGATAGCAAAGAATAAATCCTATGTAGACTCTATTGAATATAAAGAATGCTAAAGAAAAGTGCATATGTATAAATATAAACACACATAAATCAGCTCCTATTTTACCTTGAGTTTGGCATTTCTTTATTTTTGAAAATACGAGAGTCTTCAAAATGTGACATGCCTGGGCCAAACATGGTTTATGTTGGGGTTCTTTTATCTGTATAAGAATGAAAAAAAGGGCAAAAGGCAGACAAGACAATTCTCAGAAAGAAAGAAAACACACACACACACACACACACACACACATTGGAGCTTGGTTCAAATTCATTTACAGCCATTTAGTGCCTCTTGGCTCCAGCAATCTGCATCTCCATGATAAGATGAGCCAAGCTTCATAAGGCCCATATGTCCATACTGACATCCTTCCCAGACAATGAGTAATGCTTTCCTGTTTTCTCATCACTACAATGCAGGCATGGTGAGACATGGTTTCCATTTTTTGATATTCAAATTGAAAAAATTTAAAAATTGACACTGATGAGTTTAGCAGCTGCTACCAATGCCATCCATATGCCCCAAGCTCTTGCTCTTCCTGTGCCATTGATGAGGTGTTTCTCCCAATGCCTGTGAGTCTCTGCTGAAGGACTCTCAGGCTGATGGACATGGTTGGGTCATGTGGAAGGCAGGATGAACAACTAAAGTGCTATTACCTTCAGTAGCAGCCTTCAAAGAATGGTGGAAGGGAGTTACTGGGTAAATTGTTCACCGTTGATCCTCAGGTGGAAAATCTCTGGGATATGTATCATGTCATCTTCTAGAGGTTCTGGGGTCAATCGTGGAAAGCTTGTCCAGAGCAGTAATTGGCTCATGCATGCATTCTGTAAGGACTTTTTTTCATTTGCTGTCACACTTCTCATCTATTGCCTAGTACTATGCTTCAATAATGCCACTTAACTACCTCTCAGAGAACCCATTAAATCTTAGCAAATTTTTTTTTCCAATCTGTCTTGAAAAAAAGGGGGCCTTTGGTATATCAAAGCCTATTGGTGAGATGAAGAAGTGAATACTGAAGAGCGAAGGTCAAATAAATCTTTGTACTCTCATCCAGAAAATGAATGGCAAAAGAGTATAACAGGAAAGATTTTCATTGTGAGATAGCTGTGACAGGTACCATGAATAATATAATGCATGTCTTCCTTGAACTATTGATGTCATACATCAAGTAATTTTGAAACCCCAAACTTTCAACCTTTTCTGGTAGAAAGGGTTTATGACAATTTTCTTAGACATTAATCTTTCTTTGAAATCATATTTTAGTTTTGAATATTTTTAAATTCACAGGAATTTACTGTGAAAAAGGATGGAGAGGCCATAAGTATCTTTCACTCAGTTTCCCCAGTAGCGATATTGTCTATAACTACTGTACATGATAAAAACTAGAAAACTGAATTAGTGTAATTCACAGATTTTATTTAAATTTCACCAGTTTTAAATTCCTTTATGTGCGTGTATGTGTGTGTTCTATGCAATTATATTACCTGTGTAGAATTGTGGAGCTAACATCACAATCAAGACAAAAAATGCTAGGCTCCATCACTGCAAGATTCCCTATGTTGTGCTTCTTCGTACACTCAACCATTCCAAGTATTTTAGAACTGACTTTTTGCATTAAGTATTCTTCCTTTGAAATTGCATCTATGTTGTTATGTGTATCAGTTAATTTTTATTGCTCAGTGGTAAGTCTATGATACAGATGTACCCATGGTTTGCTTAATCATTCACATTTGGCTTGTTTGCCTTTTGGAGGAGCTACAAATAAAGCTGCCATGGATATTCATGCCCATGGTTTTGTATGTACATAAGTTTGCATTTCCCTGGGATAAATGTTCCAAACCTGAGTATAAATGAAAAAATTTCAAATCTATGCTCTATGTGCAACATTGGGTGTGTCACCTTGGACTCTGGGCCCTCAGTCTCCTTACATGTTGGAGAGAAAAAAACTATTCATCTTTCCTTTCCTTTTTTTCTTTCTCACACCTTTATTTCCAAAAGAAATATATCAATTTTCAAAGTTCAGTTGATAATTTAACAAAATAATGCTGTTAAAATACTAATAAACACTAAAGAATCATCATTATAAAGTACTTAATGCACGTAAGTCACAGTTAATATGGATTTATAATTTTTGTTAAGGAATATGATACTGTGCTTCTATAGGAATCCATAAAGTTAAGTTTGAATGAATACATGTGACAAGAAATATTTCAGATATATATGATAGCATGTAAGAAACAAGAAACATCTTTTTTTCTAAATATGCCTCAGAATAAATGGAGAAATTCTGGGTTTCAACACACCAATTCTCTTATATTATTATCAAATTTTAAATAAATAGATTCAAAGTCTAGAATCCTTTTTAATTGTTTTGAATGCTTTGTAGGTACATACGTGAACCACAAAAGACAAAAGAAAAGAGCAGAGAAAATCTAACAAATAGATTTATTTGCTCGTAATGGTATAGTGATAAAAGGGAGAAAACTGTTTTTCAATTCCTATAGTTCACAAATACTACATTATTTTTGCAATTGTTAAGAAGTCACCCAGAAAATTGCAAATTCTATCAAAAATGCAGCATCAACTTATTTTAAATTGCTGAGCTAAGAAATCTCATAGCCAATACAAAAACAGGTGTCTTTTTATGATAGTACGGCTGCTTGTATTAACTATATAAGCATTCCAAAATAAAGTATTTTATTGATACTAAATAATTCCAATGATGATGACATAATGGCCAATTACAGGTCATTCAAGTCACTTACATTCCATGGTAACATGGGTAACTTTAGCAATTATTTTTATCATAAAATATGGGTTATTTTCATGTATTAATGCCTTCAAATTGCCTTATAATATGTGAAATGCAGTAGTATGTAAAATGTAACACCAATTTTATTCTAATTGTTTCCATAAACTCTTACGTAGAGTGTTATTGCAGAATATTTTTATTGAGCCTATTTTATGTGGAGCATATTGTGACTAAATATTGCTTATTCATTGCAGTAATTCAGTTTTAAGATGGTATCACCTGAGGATTTACTTCAAATAAAATCATGATTTTAATGAAAAAAAAAAACTTGTGTACTTCTCCATTTTTAACTGCATAGTCTGAAATTCCTTTCACCCTCTAGACATTCAGTCATAAGAAAACATCTCTGAAATAATTTTATGAACAATTTAATTTTTAGTATCTGCATTTATTAACATAAACTCCGTACAATAAACTTTCATTCAACATTTTTGTTAGATTTACTCCTTGAGCTTTTTTTGTCTCATATCTCCCTAGCCCCATTTCTTCTTTCTTGGTCTCCAATTCCTTTGAAACTTAGAATTTTCTTGCCTCATCTTCACACATCAGCATATTTTTATACCCAGATCCCTTAACAAAGAAATCTTGTTAAGAAGGGACATTTGTCTTCCTTCTTCAATGTCTTCATATTGCTTATATTTAGTTAACTGTTTTCTCCCATGGGCAAAAAATTAAATGGCAGTATATTATATTATAAGTACATAACATAATTAAATTAATCAAATCCCAACAAATATGTATTTGGGAGTTTTAGATATTTTCATATTGTAACTCTCATAATTACAGTTCTTTTTTAGTTTTTTCCACCTTTATTGTGGTATGATTGACAAATAAAATTACGCATGCTTAAGGTAATGATTTGATATGTATATGTACTGCAAAATCATTACCATAATCGTGATCATTAGCCTATTCATTATATCACATAGTAAGCTTGTGTGTGTGTGTGTGTGTGTGTGTGTGCATGTAGTGAGAGTTCTCAAGGTTTACTCTTTAGTAACCACTAATTCTTAAAAATTAGATACAATTTCAAAAATATAGACAATATTCTCTCTCTCTCTCACTCTCTCACTCTGCCTGTCCGCTTGATAAAATCTCTTGCGTGAAAAAAAAAATATATATAGACAATATATACTCCCATCAGGTATCTCCAAAAAAGAGGCCTTTTTTTCCAGGGTTTCTGCATATGACTGTGCAGACTGTTGAGTATATAGACAATGGAACAGCCTAACCATACGGACTACCATGAAGTGGCCCACTCTGACTTACACTTTGAAATCATTGATAATGGTGGGTTTTTTTTTTTTTCTTGAAGAGGGGACTGGGGATTGAACTCAGGGGCAGTCAATCACTGAGCCACATCCCCAGTCCTTTTTTGTATTTCATTTAGAGGCATGGTCTCACTGAATTTCTGAACACCTCACTGCTGCTGAGGCTGACTTCAAACTCACCATCCTCCTGCCTCAGCCTCCCAAGTTTGGGGATTAGGGGCATGTGCCACCACACCCATCTGAATGACATGATTTTTAACAACACATATAAAGTACCTATTATTACTTTTTCCTAACCACTTTTGCCCTGAAAATGAAAAATAGGTCTAAATTTGATGTATATTTTTCCTGTCAGTATTTGATAACCTTTTTAAAATACTTTATTTTTTAACAAAACATGAGTCAAAGGGACCAAAGTTCCCTACTGATAGTGTTTGCAGTTTTTTTTTTTATCAAGTGATCATAAGTAAAGCATTATACCCTAGTTACTTTAAGAACAAATTTGAGAGAAATCTATCTAAGAAATATTTCCCAAGTGTGGTTCTTGGTGTACAAGCAGGTATTGGATAACTTGTTCCAAATGTAGATATTTAGACTATAATCCTCACCTCCAAACCTTAGAGCCTGGGAGAAACTCTTTAGGGGATTCTCAAGACATCTACAGGAGTTCTTCCAATAAACATAGTTCTAATTTTTATTCTATGGAAAATTCTTGGGGTCTATTTGAGTTCAGCTAAGTTTTTATAAAGTATTTCTCAGAAGAGTTGTAGAAATTCATAACTACATTCGCAACAAAACAAAATAAATAGCAAGAACAACAAATGCATACTTCTACCAGCAGAATAGGAAACCAAATTTTCCTCCACACTTCTTAATTCAGGACATTGCAGTTTTCACAGAATATACTGTGGGGTGTAAAAACATGAATCTCAGCATTTAATTGTGTTTAACTAATTATTTTGAGGTTTAAATTTTTTACACACCCTACTAAACATTCAGTATGTATTATCCTATGCACAGTAGGATGATTACAGAGAGCTATAATGCACTGTACATTTCAAAAACCTAGAAGAAAGGACTTGCAAGTTTTTAACATATGTTTAACCTGATTTAAACATTACACAAGCTCTACATGTATTTAAAAATTATGATAGCACACTAATATGCATATGAGTTTAAAATGAATGTTAAAAATATATTATTGTAGAATTTGACTATGAAGTTATGTTTATTCTCCATTTCCAGTGGCATCCTAAATTGTATGTATAATCAAAAAAATGAGAAATTACTTTCCATTTATGTATGATCTATCAAAATGTATAAATGCATTCTAATGTCATGCACAACAAATTAGAACAAATAAAAAAATTTAAAAATTCTCTAGAATGATATTTTGGTGGCAACATGTTATGAAAATGTCAGGAAGACAATGTAATGTTCTATGAATGGGTCATGAGTACATGGATTGGGTACTGGAATGAAAATACAAAATGAAAAGCAAATAGAGGAATCATGAATCATGGATAAATACATGGGCCTCAAGTAACTTGGACAAAGATGAGACATTAAGTGGGAGGAGAACTGGTCTGGCATAAAGATCATAAATTTTTTTATAGAGCGGGTTTATTATGAGAATTTTACACTAGAGAGGATAGACCCTATTTTTACATTTATTTTTGTATGGTGGGGATAGAATTCAGGAATGTTCTACTACTGAGCTACATCCTCACCCTTTAAAAATATCTTTTATTTTGAAACAGAATCTCACTAAGTTGCCCAGTCTGATAATGAGCTTGCAATCCTATTGCCTCAGTCTCCTGAGAGTCTGGAATTAAAAACAGGGAGGTCACTGTGTCTGACCCTATAAGATATGTAAAGATATATACCTGCTAAGCAGCACCATATCGGAATCCTCAGAATAGAGTATTGTTCCTAGCAGAACATTTACTATAGAACTCAAATGCTCATCAGCACCCTGAACATGATTTAAATATGATTAGTCATGAATGGGTCATGATTACTTTCTAATGTAGGAATTCTAAGTCAGTGGGTAATTCTAAACAAGAGGATTTATAATCTTCCTTGTAAAGTTTGAATGAACTTATTATATTTGGAGTCTATTAATGAGTTATGATTATTAGAATACCAGCAAATGAAACAAATTCTGATGGGAACATGTGATACAAGAGTAATTGAAAAATTATCCAAATTTCCTATTCTGCTCCAAACCTCTTATCCCCTTTCAATTGCAGAAATCGAACTCATCTCCACTTAAGAAAAGGTGACTGCTTCAAGAACAGCCATGTCCCTCTAAGCCTGCTGTACAGTTCTGTTTAACACTTCCTGCCACATAAACATCAAACCCAGAAACACAGTGTGCTACAATCGGAACGGATGTGTTATACTCCCCAAAAAGATTCTTGAGTGCCATCAGGAGAGAAAGAGTCAACCCCACCCTAATCCCTCCCCCTCCCTATAGCCCCACCCTAATCCCTTCCCATGCCCTATAAATGCTGCGGTGTGGCTGCTGCCTGGGGCCTGGTTTGCTAGGCCTCCATAATGCACGATTCCCTGGCACACTGCTTTTAGGTGTAAGGGTGGTCGTCATTGGCTAGCTAAAATAAAGGCTTCTTTTGACTTTATGTTATTGGCGTGGATGATCTTTTTTCTTCTGGTACAACATTTGGAGGCCCCAGCAAGCTTTAATTTCTCCAAGCCTTCATGCCTAAATTGACCTCCTGTGATGGTTGCCTGGGAGCCCTACTCTGAGTAGAGGGGAGCTCCTGAGAGACGTGCCTCAGCCTCTCTCTTGGGGGGACTCCAGCCTGTCTTCAGGATGCTCTTCAGGATGAAGTCACCTGGTATCCTGTCTGTTTCGGTGAGTTGGCTATCTGTATCTGGAGGACTTGGTCAGACTGGATGCAGTTGCTTACACCAATCCCAGGTCAGAGTGAGACCTTGTTCCTGTCCCCTGGTAGGCCTCCTCATGAGGCCTAGTCTGGTGGACTCCCGGCGTGGGGTCCAGTCTGGAGGACCCCCACATAGGGTTCAGTCTGGTGGACCCTGAGTGGCGTCTAGTCTGGTGGGCCTGATTAGCTCGGCCTCCTGGTGGGGGCCTAGGTCTGGTCTGCTAGGCCACTGTGTGGGTGGCTGCTGCGTAGCCACCACCTGGAGCCTAGTCTGCTAGGCTGCCGTGTGGCTGCTGCCTGGGGCCTGGTTTGCTAGGCCTCCATGTGGGCCCCAGTCCAATTGGCCTCCCCATGGGGCCTAACCTGGTAGGCCTCCTATGTGGCCTAATCTAATATGCCTCCCTGTGGGGCCTAATCTGGTCATTGTCTGTCTGTCTATATTTACCTTGTTAGTCTGGTTTGTGGTCATTTGTGCTTGCATTTTGCTTTTTATGTCACATGTTTCTCCAGGACATTCTACTATGGAACAAAGTCAGTCAACCACATGCCCCACTGTTCTAACTTGCTTTTTAGATAATTTTTAGGACTTCTAAGAATGTGCCACTGACTATGGAGCCTCTGTTAATGGAGTTAACTTTAAAAAGTTTTGTGAATCGAAGTGGCCCACTTTCGAGGTCGGTTGGCCCCCTCAGGGAACAACCAACCTCCCTACCACCCTCAGGGTCCAAGAGGTCATCTTTGGGTGGCCAGGTTATCCTCACCAGGTACCCTACATTGAAACTTGGATTGACATACTAACTGATAAGCTGAAATGGCTTAAACATCACCTTTCAGATTCTGCTTCCTTTAGTTTGGAGCTAGGAGACGCCGCAATGTTCTGATGACAAAGGCCAGACCAGATGTAAAACTCCACAAACCCCCTGTGCTAGAACCCCAGAGGAGGAAGATCCTTGTCTCCCTAGCCCTCCACCCTACCGTACCCCTCTGCCAGTCCCTTCAGCACACCCCCTTTACTAGTGACTTTTATAATTGGAAGAACCAGAATCCATCGTTCTCTGATGAGCCACAAGGGCTCATATCCCTTTTAGAGTCTGATTTCTTCACCCATCAACCCACCTGAGATGATTGTCAATAGCTACTGCAGACCCTGTCCCTCTTTCTTACTGGAGGGCAAAAATCAGTCTCTTAAATATAGATAATGCAGCCACCATTCTTTAAGACTCAGGTAAGAGATTCCCAGCTTAGGGAATTCACAATCATCTGCTCTCTTCAGAGCAGTCATATTGGACTCTGCCAAAGCCATTTCCTACTTTGTTGTCTTAGATTCCAGCTGCTGCCTGGTTTACTGTGTTAAAACATGGACCTTTATATGTTGAATCCTTGCAGCACTAAACTTTGGTTTATTATTGAACTTTGGGAGCCAATTCAAGTAAAACAGCTTGATATTGCAAATTATGAATTATTTTCTTCTACTCCTAAAGACTTTCTGATTTCTATCAGTGACAGATATCCCACAAATATATGGATTAAGCTGGGTGCTTTCCATGGTAGAGATGAGTGGAATGTCCGGAGTTTCCCTTTAGATGAACGGAGGTATGCAAAATATGTAAAGATGTTCAGCAAGTACATAAAGGTCAAGCTGGTATCACATTTTGGGTCAGAGCACTTTTGTCCATTAAGCCTTATAAGGGTATTTGGCATTAGCAAGGTGGAAAAATATGAAAAAATTGATGATTTCCAGTATCAGTCAGATAACTTTTTAGGTTTTTGAAGCTGAAAACACTACAAGGTTTAAGTGATCTGTTCCTGAAGCTCAGCAGTGTGGGTCAGAAAAATGAAAAAGAGTCTTTTATTTGAACTCCAGCAAAAGTAAATTAATTGTAAGATGCTTTACTAAAATAATTAATGGCCATGTAATTTTTCCAGGACTCTTGTTTTTGAATTTTTGAGCTCATGACTTTTGATCAGTCCTATTTTTATTTAACTCGAGTTTTTGAACATCTGTTACATTGCAATGGAGATAAAAAACTACAAGGCCTTTTTGTTTTGTGTGTATTGTGTTGTCTTGTCCTGTGTGATATCAAATTGACATGAAGAACGCTCAAAGAAATTAAAATGTAAAATGGATCCAGATACCTTTAATTCATGTGATTTAAAAGGTTCAATTTCAATTGGGTAAACAGATGAAGGTACTTAACTCACAAGTCTCTAGGTGGTCAAAATAATAAAATGTTGATGTTTATAAAATGTCTAATATCAATTTCTTTAGGACTTTTCTTCCACGGGAAAGAGATGGCAGATACTACTTGTCTGATCTTGGTTTTTACAGTAAAATAAGTAAATTAGATTTGATACATATAAAATTACTCAAATGTGTGTGTTAGAAACATCTGGTTAAACATTATTGGTGTTTTCATGATTTGGCAAATAAGAAGGGTTTAAAAATTGCTTTGTGTCACTACTAAAACAAGGTTACTAAGATATACAAAGGAATCCAAAAGTTTCAACTGTGAAGGTAAGTACTATAAATAACATAAATATTTCATCTTATTAAAATGGAATGATTTATCTAAATTCAGAAATTTCATAGGAGTTGTTTTAGAATATGAACAAAAAGAAGCCCCCAAAAAGGAAGGAGACATATTCACTCACTGAGTCCTGCCACTGGAACTGGAGAGGCCTCGTGTGTGTGTGTGTGTCTGTGTGTGTCTGTGTATGGTGCTGGGGATTGAACCCAGGGCCTTGTGCTTGGGAGGCAAGCACTCTACCAACTGAGCTACATCCCTAGCAGATTGGAAAGGAAAAACAGAAGGTTCTAGGTATGAAAATATATTCAGTGAAAGGGAAAAGAAAATGTTTCTGGGTAATAAAGTCTGTGTGTAAGTAAAGGGCAAATTCCAGCAAGTTTTTGTGTAACTAAGGGGTTATATGTATGTGAGACCATCAATTAGAAACTGCTTAAGGTTTTTCCCTAAGGTCAAATATTATTGGGTTGATATAAACCAAAGTGTAATCAATATGTTAAAATGACAAGGATTTCTTTCAAAACACTCATTTACTGTTAACATTGTGTCTATTCAGTTTTGTTCTTTGGAGCAATTGGTCTTGGAGATTGGGGTTTATGCTATTGTGGTTAAATAACTGATGGGGTATTGTGCTACATGGCAGAGCCTAGGTTTTTCTTGAAAAGCTAGGTTTGGTTGCTCTTCTTTGTATATTAATGTGTCTGTGCCTTCCAGGTGCACAAGTCTTTAGAACAGAGGATTTGTTGGGCTGATGTTCTCTGAATTAGGCTTGTCTGTGCTGGTAATTTGTAAGAATAACAAATTTTATTGGGAACTTAATTTTTATCATTTAATGTTCTATAACAGAACTTGCTAAATTTGTTACTTTTTACAGAGATCAAAATTTAAATGCAAATGTATTCAAAGTTAGTAAGAGCCTGATTTGTTTAAAGGTTAGTATTGTGAAACATAAAAACATTTGGTCACTTTGCCACACAAAAGGAAAGTTAGAAGCTCCCAGCCTTTCCTTGATTTGTTTTAAATGTAATATATTTTGTTAACTACCATTCACATAGACTCAGGAAACAATACATGTAAACTCTGTCAAATGTTCAAAGAGGAGGAAAAGATCAACTTCAGAATGGGAATGCTATATCTAAGATTTGTGAAAGACCCTGCCTTACCTGAATTGGGCGTCTGCCTCCCACCCTGCTACAAGTCAGAATGTCTCCAAAATAAGTCAGCTTTCAGCTCATTTAAAGTTATATTCAAAAGATTGTTTGCTATAAAATTGTTGTGATCTCAAACAAAGAATATAATATATAACTCAGGCAGAATTTAAGATGGCTATTACACAAATTAGGTATGTTTTTACTGTTGTTATTCTATTTTGTATTTTTCCTTGTAAGCTCTATAACTGATGCCTGATTAATGTTTTGAAGAAGTACTGCTTCGGGAAATTAGTTTGAGATACTAAGCCATCACCTATAGAGCAGATAAGATAATATAAACCCCAGTTAGACAAAAGAGAGTAAATAATTGTAAAGTTATAGACATTGAAGTTAAAGCCCAGTACTCTTACTTTGTGATTGGTGAGACTGGCTTGCTGTATATTTAAGATCAAACTTAGAGGTCAAGATTAACACAGGAGGGCCAAGATAACCATTTTGGGCTCTTGCCCTCAGAGTCAGCCTGAATCCAAGGAACAAGAGAGCTTCTCTAAGGAGCTTTGTGACTCTGGGTCACATGACCTCCTGATCAGGGAGATTGATGAGACTCACTAGAGGATGAAAAAGCCAATTAGTGCACCTGCTACAGAGGAGGGGCATTGCAAAAGGGAGAAGCATTTCTAATGCTTCCAGGGGAAACCATCTCATCAAAGACTGACCCTACCTAGCAAATGGCACTAAAAGAGCTAAGAAGCTACTCTCAAATTCCCCATGAGTGACCCCTGTGGGAACTCGGCTGACTCTTAAGAGACAGGAACAGGTCAATTGGACCAGCTTGATCTTGAACACCTAGCAAAACAGTTAAAACCAAACCATAGACATTCTTGGGCATTTAAAAGAAACAATAGTTTGATGTAACTTAATATGTACTTGTGTTGGCCCCTAGAATAGGACTGGAGGTTACAAAAGAGAGATTCTTAGGCAAATGTACCTGATAACTATCGAAGGAAACTGCCAGAGTCAGAAATTTTTAGTCAGTTAAAGGTCTACAAATCTTCCTGAGCTGCACAGATAGGCTTAATCTACGTTGGCTAGTATGATTATCTAGCCCTAAATAACAGAAATATAGAACTCTGTACTAAAGACAAGTTACACCAATAAAGGATATTTTACAAAAATCAGATGACATTAAGTAGCTTAACTATATTTTCTGGGGACATCAATAGCATTAAAAATTAAAAGTTGTGTTTCCATCCTGATCACTCTGCCAATGTTAAAGTTCCCAAATAAAGGCCTTGACCTCTCCAGCCTTTGATAGGCCTTGTTATGGGAACAACTTCTTAATTATTCCACCTGGTGAGAGATTGACTTCTATCATGTTCATGATAGTCATTGACATGTTCCAGATGCTGCAACTTTTACTCTGTATTAATCTCATTTTGGTACTTATGTCATTTTGTTTCTCTCTCATAGAAGCACCCACCCCAGATGACTTTATAACCTGCTCTTCCCAACCAGACTTCTGCTCCTCGTTGACCAGATTTCTAAAAGGAACTCCAAACTGTTTCCCCAGACTCTGCCCCTTTCCAGCTCTAAGTAGCCAGAGCTGTTGTCAACCCCTCTCCTTACAGCAGTGAGAAGTTCCTAATTGAGGACAGGCAACTAGTGTAGAATAAGGAATCTGGTCAAATTGAGGAATGGAAGCCATCAGAGTCTGGGAAGTTGGAGACTGAAAAACCACTAGTTTCCTAAACAAGGATTTGTTAGTGGGGAATGTTATACTCCCCAAAGATTCTTGAGTGCCATCAGGAGAGAGAGAGTCAGTCCTACCCTAATCCCTCCCCTCCCTATAGCCCCACATTAATCCCTTCCTGCTCCCTATAAATGCTGGCAACAAAAGAACTAACACACAATCCCCCAGCACACGACTTTTAGGTGTAAGGGTGGTCGTCGCTGGCCAGCTAAAATACAGGCTTCTTTTGGCTTTACGTGAATGGCTTGGATGACCTTATTTTCTTTGTTTACAACAGGTGAATTGGTAAAAAGTACAAAATCCACAGTGCAGAATCTTACTGCAGAACTCAGACAGCCTCAATTTTGTCAAATATCCAAGAGACATCTGGGAATGTGTGTTTAATCTGCGAGTGACGGCCTCCAAGGCATCTGTCCAGAGAGAACAAAGAGCAAGTCTATGGGTCCAGGCAGTTCTGTCTGTCATTCAGAATTGTGCTCTCATTGGGATGTAAAAGCTGTTTGGGGGGCATTAAATCAGAAGCAGAATCTATCTCTGATAAAGCACACTAGGATGAAAAAGAAAAGAGTTTACATCAAATTCTACAGGTACAAATTACTGAGAAAACATGAAAGCTGAAAAGACTTCCCTGAGATTTCCCCTGAAAGTAGGAAGAATCTATGCTTTCAAACAAGGTTTTGCCCATACCCAGCCTGTGCAGCACCTGGATTAGATGGTCACAGCCTATCTCAAGGCCCTGTGTGATACCAAGAGGAAGTTGGATATGTTTTTCAATCTGAATATTCATGGATTCTGGAGTTAGGGATAGCAATTCCTCCAGGGAATTCCTATATCATTATTAACATCTCGGCCTGGCTGAAGAGCCTTAGAACATGCCAAGGCCCTGACCAATGTGCATTATGTGGTTTGGAAAAAAGTGTTCCCTGTTATATTTTAGATTGTACGGAAAAGCAAATTAAAACCATAACAAATATGCAATACACAAAATTCATTATCTAATTGCATAATGAGTTATTACAAAGGTGAGTTAAACACAGGAGCTAGACAGCATATAACCCACCCAAGTATAACCAAATATGAATATAAGACAAGATCTCTGAATGATTCTAAACAGCACACTTACAAACTCTTTTGTTTTCATTTCCAATAGGTGCAAGTTAAACAGGCTGAAATTTTGATAGACACATTTCTGCATGGGTGTTTCTAAGTACCTTCACTTCTCCTTGAAATGATGTTATATACAGAGGTTTAAATGTTTCCAATGTTATCACTACAAATGCACTTTTTTATATAATATTATCATTCTTTTATTGCTTTTGTGTGACTATAGAATCATTTCTTTTTCAATATAGCCTATCTGTTTTCTAAATAGGTCCTCTAGTAAATCAGTAGAATGGCTTTATTTTTTCAATGTGGGCTTAAGATTCTTATTGATTACTTCTGGAAAAGCAAGAATCTACAAATTGCATTAGCTGAAAAGATCAATGGCCCATTAGACTGGCATTTTATAAAGACCTAGACTAGATGCTTCAGTGGAAGGCCAGAAAAAAATTACCTTTCATAAAGCACCTGTCCAATTGTTCAATATTACACTACAGGGGAAAATTTTTTCCTAACTCCAGCTGGTTATCATTTTATGCTTTGAAACACAAGGATTGATGACCCTTGTAATTTTAGCCTGGCTTGTAAAACTGCACATAGTTCATTATTTATATTCACATAAATGCCCATTCTATTGTTTTGCTCTTCCTAAGATATTGGGTACCATAATTTTCAACAGCAGCAGACTTCAAAAAATACTTTTAAAATGATTTCCGAGGGAAAAAACTGCTGGAGAATAATCGAACCAAGAAAATAAATAGGTCGTCTATCTGATATTAGTGCATTTAAGATTGTCCCATCCCAAATGTGAGATTAGAGAGAGACGTGAATAGAGGGCAGACATCGAAATAGTTTCTCTAACAACAATAATATATTATTATTAATATCTTAATATATATAATATCTTATTTCTCTATTGCACATCAGTGCCAGCAATGTGACCTATTCTTGATTCTGCTTACCTAATATTTGTGTTGATTTCCTATCTTCCCAAGTAAGAAATTGAAGGTATAATTTGTCTCTGACCAGGTTTGTGGGGTTGGAGGAATCTTTTTTCTCTAATGAGTTTCACTTGTTTGCTGAGTCTCGTGGTCTGCATCATCTGTAGGCACTGACACTTTTGACCTGCCAAATCAACCACACCTAAGTTGTCAAGGGGTTATTTCTACCAATAATTTTGGACTCAAATCAACGAAACCAAACATCCAGTGAGTTGAGTTGGTCCTCAGTTCCAGATACATTACAAGGCCCATTTCCTCCACTTTCTGGGTACTTCAAGTAGCTTAAGTCTATTTTATATGCTTGACTCACACAATGTCCACTTTAAGGGATTTTTACTGAGATTCTGCTTTTTAAACTTCTCTTCCTTCAGGGACTTGCCTTGAACCCTGTCCTCTAGTTCAGAGACTTTGATGAGATTCCTGTTCCAAGAGAGAAGTGGTCATGTTGAACCACCATGCTAGCCACCCATTTGTCCTCAAGTACAATCATTATCTGAGAAACCTTACTTTCTCTTCCTAGGCATTACCATGGGCCTTTTTCTATAAGAAGAAAAGAGTGGATTTCAAGTGCCAATCTGTCTTATTTTCTCAACAGCTACCCTAGAGCTTGCTCTACTGCTCCTTGACTCTAATCCCAGCTCCTTCCTCCTGGAAGTCTGCTGAAGGGTTGCCAACAATTTTGAGACAAAGACTGCCTATGATATGATGTTTCTTCTTTGTTATACAAAAGGGTTGAATGAGATGAACTCTGAAGCCCTACTTAACCCTCATTATATGATGTACTTCGATACAATTCATGATACACAAGATGTTCCAATTAAATATCCATCATTTGATCAATAACAATAAACTAAGAGTATATCACAAAGTCTGGATAAGCACAGCTTATTAAAATTAAAAAATAAGTTTTAAATCACTTAATAAAATAAATCTGACTGCCAGATAAGATATTTCACTGCTCTTAATGTTGTGAGATTCACAACTTAGTTCAAATAAACAATGGAAAGTCACCATACTTTCTAGAGATGAGTTTAGGGTAAGGTGGTAGGTGCTTTTTTTGTTTGTTTGCCTTTCCTGGTCCTTTTCTTTGGCCCCACTGATATATTTGGAAATCAGATCTAAGAAGGGAGCAAGAGAATGGAATTTCCTCAACATGACATACCTGGAGGTTACTGCTTGAACGAACAGCAAAGCAGAATGCTTCAGAAGACTTTTTTTTTTACTGTGATAGAGGAAGAATGACAATAATAACTTTTTAATCTTTTGTACAAGAATCCTTTGGAAAGAAAGGATTTGTCTATTTTAAATAATAGTAAACAGAATCCCAGTGATCACGTAAGCATTGAGGATATGAAGTAATAGATATTATATGGTTTATATTTGTTATAAATATTTGAAGTTTAAATAAAAGGAAAAAAATTATTAAATAAAAATATTTAAATTCTAAATATCATAAAACTCATATGTATTATTCAATATTAATTTGGGAAGTAGTTTCAACATTGTTTTGGTAGGTCATCTATTGATAGAGAATATTTTTCAATATTCTGGCCCAATATTCTCCATGTGAAATTTTTCTGCACAGCAAATGGAAGTTATTTAGGTGTGTGCTATGTTCTCGAAAATAATTCTAAATTCAGAGAAATTTATGAATGTATTTATAAACAATTATTTTCCAAATGATTATTTTCTGTTCTATGACTTCAATTTTGATGTTTTCACTGATTCATAACCAGTTCTTGTTTAGTGACTTGCAATAGTGTGATGATTTTCACACTCTCCCATGCATAAGAATAACTTTGGTGCTGGTTTAAAAAGGAGATTCCCACAGTTGCTGTCACAGAAAATTATATCCCATAGTGTGAAATCCAGCTCGTTGCATTACATTTTTTTTTTTAACAATTTTTGCAAGTTATTTTTTGAAGGTTGTTCACAACATATCTTGAACAATGTGAAATGTGACCAAGGTGATTCTATTAGCAAAAATTAGAAATCATAAAAAAGGACCGAGTAGAAAGAACATACAGATCCAATCTGAAACACACTCAAGAGGACGTGTCCAGTGAGGGTGAAAATGTAGATCTGGAAACTCTGGCTATAAAAAATGTGAATTTTGAGAGTTTGCTTAAGATAAGTGATATGGGGAAAAAATTAATTAAAATTAATTAATAAATGCTTAATTTTTTTACGTTCATCAATTTATTCAGGTATTATTCACACCAAACATACAAATTCATGATGAAATTTATTTTTTCTTTGTTTTACACTAGAAAGATATCTGAATGCAACTAATTAAATATATGCTTCTAATTTTACAAATATCATATGAAAGTATTCACAATAATATAGATGCAGAACCTATTAGCATTTTTTTTTATTTACTTATTGATTCATTGAACACAAATGGAGTACAGCTATTGTTTCAAGAGTTGTACACAAAGTAGAGTCACCTGTATTGTATTTCTGGGAAATTTATTTCAAACTGTTGGACAAGAATATTTTCTATTATTCAAATTAGATATCTTAGGTAAAGAGGAAATGCAAAGATATTTTTAATTTATAAAGTTTTACATTTTCACCTACATATTCTGTTTAGTCATGCAAACCCAGAGCAGCATGAGTTCACCTCTATCACGACAGTTCATTTCCAACCGGAGTTGTCTGTAGTTCTTATCCAAATGAACACAAAAATCCAAGTGCAGTTTGTAAAAACAGCTGTTACCCAGTTCTGAGATAGAAGTGAGTTACCCTGGTAGATTCTGTAACTAATTCAATAAAAAATCTATAAAATAGGAAGTTCTAAGAGCCACTTACTCAATCAGCCTTTGGCTATTCCATAATCGTGTTTCATTATAAGTTGAAATTAAACAGTTATAAAGCAAGCATAATTTCATGGCTAACCACCCAAGAGCTGGAGAGAGTTAAAAGCAATATAAAATCTTAGAGGTAATGTTATTTTTGAATGCAAATGAGTTTCACCTTCTTCTGCCTTAAGGGAGAGAAATGCCCCTGGAATTCTGTTGTCATCAAAAGTAGCTGAAAGGCATCTGGATCAATTTGAATTTCTAACATGAAGCACAGTAATGAAATATGAGTGCATATAATTCAATACAAGAATTTGTGTGTGCATGAATAATAGATGATGTATATGTATTTTTTTCTCAGCTATTATTAGCTATTTGGTTGTGTTCACACAAATACACAAAGAAAAATGTTGTATCAGTACTCCTATCTATAGAATATCAGTACTCCTATTTATAGGTTTATCATAAGTAAGCCTAAAAATGAGAAAGGTCTGTAATACAATATAAATATCTACTCACAAAGACCTCCTTTAATAGTATACTTCAAATACAAAGAAACTGAAATGCTCTATAGCAAATGCTATGTATGTAGAATCCATCTGTTTTTCCACCTCAAGAAACACAGTGAATGAATTAAGTCACAGGGAATACTAGGTATCTGTAATTTGGGTCAGGTTTTTTTTTTAATGTATGAAAGAAAAATATATCACTGAATCATTTAATTCACTTATAATAATATTAAAACTTTTTCATTCTTTAATGTAGTAATGTCTTCTTGTAAGTCAATATTTTTAATTCAAATAGGTGATAGGTAAATAGCTATTGCTTACACTAAAAAAATTTTCTCACAGGCAGAACTATATATATGAATTAGTACAAAATGCCTATTTCTCTGAAAAGTTATGACTTCATGATTTTCCAGCAAAAAGTAGGATGTATTAAAAGACATTTAACTTAAAATTAACTATCTATTAAATTTTTACTATGCCCCATACTATATAGGTGATAGTTAATAAGACATACAAACCCATTTTGTATGCTATTATTATTATTTCAATTTTGAAAATAAGAAAATGTGCTTAATTTCTTTTTCCATTCTTTCCTTCCCCCCACCACCATACCAGGGATTGAGCCTAGGAGCACTTACCACTGACCTCCCCAGTCCTTTTTATTTTGAAAAAGAGTCTCACTAAGATTTTTAGGACCTCACTAAGTTACTGAGGCTGGCAGTGAACTTGCCATCCTCCTACCTCAGCCTTCCAAGTAGCTGGGATAACAGACATGTGTCATTGTGCCCACACAAAGAATGGATTATCAGAAAAATTAAATAATTTGCCTAATGGATTTTAGGTAGGCTGTAAAACTAACAGGGGTATATTAAAATTTAAACCTATTTCCAAATTGCTCCAAAATCTGTTATTTTTGCTGTTATTATTTATTTTATCAGCCTTTTTTGAGTTATTTATAAAGAATATGAGTCTTAGTGAAAGCAAACAGATATTATATAGCAAACATCTTACCACACAAAATCGATAATAATTTTGTAAATGCTAGGTTAAAACTAAATAGGCTGTTTTACTATAATATTTTTCAGAATGTTTAATACTTTAATGAGCAATGGAAATCTCCAAGAGGAAAATAAATACTATGACATTTTCTAAACTAATGTGAAAATAGATCATTTTTCAAAAGTGATGATTTTCTATGAACTACAATTTTGTATATGTTCTACTCTGCTATTACCAGGGTATGGCAAATTTATTAATTAGATTAATTTGTAGTGTGTACAAAACAATAAATAAATATTGTTTGATTGGTCAACTGATCTCGTGGGTAGAATAAATGCAAATAAAAGGGCACATGGGTCTTTGGCCAGCGTTTGCTTAATTCCCCGGATTTCACCTTCTACATGTTCTCATAACCAAGGCCGTGCTGACACATAAGCTCAGCCTTCCTCTCTTCCCTGCCTACCAAAGAATAGGCAAATAAAGTGATTATGAGGAAAAGAAATTCTACTAGAACAAAAGTTTGTTTTTTTATTTTTAAACTGGTAATATTCACCTAAAATAGCATATCTTATCCTACTGATGAGAATGTAAATATGTACATTTTTAATAGGGGATTTTAGCAACATCAATTTTTAGCAATATTCAAAAGATTTTAGCAATATTCAAAAAGATTTCAAACCTTAGAGGTAGTGACTTTTCTGGGAATACATCTTAAAATAATTACAAGCAAATATTTACACACAAAATGTTTGTCAAACTTCTTTCATAGTAGTGAAAATTCAAAATGAATGCATGAATTATGATATATCCATGCAATATAAAATATTATAGCTATCCAGTGATATTTATGAAATAACAATGACATGCGAAATGTTTATGAAGGAATACCATGTTTAATGTAAAAGAAGAATTTTTTATATGTAGATATTTTTCAATTTTACCAATAGGCAGACAAATATTCTGAGATATTTCTACAAATTTTTTATGAGTGTAAAATTCTGATTTTAGTTTTTAAATTTCTGAGTTTAAAAAATTTCCCCCAAAGTACTTTAAAAATATTCAGACATAACATTATACAAAAACACTTGTACAGTCTTTTGATAAATCTACCAGTTTAGTTGAATTGTTTTCAAATCACATTTGTATAGAAAAATGCAAGCCACTGTTTTTATGTTTTTATTCTCCAATGTTGTTTTGGAATGGAAATTGTCAAATGTTAGTTTTTAATTTTACATATTTTTTCAAATAGCTGTTTTTAAGAGAGAGTTTTTACAAACATAGATCCTTGCAACTCTGGAAAAATGCATCCAACTCTTGCTTGCCTTACTATCTTTTTTAACTAAAACTTCACATTTCCATCTCTATCAGTTTTCAGATGGCGGGGGCAGGGGCAGAGCAGTGATGTACTGAGAACAGTCTTTTCGGGAAAACCATGTCAAAAATTCTATGATTCTTCATTGTCAGACAAACTATATTTGATGTTATCAAATAAAACCAAATCAAGTCCCAAAAGTTTGAATAGCTTTCACAAGAGCCCAATGACTGTCCTAGGTCCCTTTATATTTATTTATCTTATTAGCCAACCATACTTTTCTCAGCTTCTAGACAAGAGAGCATTATAATTCCATCTCCCATATCTAACCTGGCTTCCACTCACCAGTTCAGAGACACTGGATTACCAATAGTCTGCTCTGAAGTTTCTTTTTCTTTGTGCTTATTGTGATTTGAAAATTGTTTGAAAATGTTCTTCAGCTTTGTCCACAGGGAATTACTGTATTCTACTGTGATTGTTTTCTCCTAAGAATCTGAGCCAAGCTCCAACTTTTCAGGATTCTCTGGCTTATACCCCAGACTCAGAAAAGTTTTCACATAATAAGAACTCACTAAGGAACCACATTTACTGCTAAAGTATCATTTGAACTAGGCAGAATTTCAGCTCACATTTACACTATTTCATATTTAGGTACAATATGTTCAATGATTAGCTGCTATTGACAGTCTCTTTCTTGCAAGAATATTTCAATTAGCCTTTTAAGCTAGCTATTCGAGGCAAGCACCTTAGAAGTAAGTCTACCATCGCAATGACATTCAGACAAGTGATTCAATTTCCTGGCTCACCAGTTAGTCCAGGAATCAGTCTTATTATGTTTCAAGGAATTTATGATAAGAAATGCCTGCTTTAAAATACTCAAACAGCCAGAGAGCCCTGCAGGTTGCCAGGAATTTAGGACATACTTTACAATGGCTCATTTACATCTATGGCACAATAAAATCAATTTTTGGAAGGAAGTGGATGATAGGGGGTTGGCAGGGGCAAAGCAGAACATATTAAAATTCAAGTAGTTTGCCTGTAAGAATTTAATATTTCATGAAAAACGCAAGAAAAACCCTCTGATGAATCATGAGCTCTTCAAATGAAAAACAATTAATTTTAGAGTTTATAGTTTTCTTCTTATCTGCCTAATATAAACTAAACATTGGGATTTATGTTTTTCCTATTCATTTATTTAATTTAAACCTCATCCACACTGTGGAAAGTAGATATTGCTAACCCAGGCTTCTCAGGTACAGAAAGACTCTGATGCTAATAGATTAGTCCACAGTCACACGTTCCAAATTATTGGTTTTAAGATTGTAATGCATAGTTCACTCTCAAGTCCATATTATTTCTATAACAAACATCACATCTTGTGCCAAGCCGATAAATATTTGGGAAGACATTCTGTTAGATATTAAATGAACTGCAAGTAATGGTTTCAGGCATTACTGCTGAAATTTCATCAATGCTTTGGCAAAATGTTAATGTGTTTTTGGTTTCAGAAGAAATGCATATGTGTGTTCATTTAAAATTTACAAAATATGCAAAAGAATAAAACAATATGAAGAGAATGCCACAAGTTCTAGGCAGAATGCGGTTTTTACTAATAAACCTGTTACTGAGAGGCAACCAGGTGTATTGCTGCGTGCACATCAAATGAGATCACCTGCTCATTAACATCCCACAGTACAACCTTAATAAATGATGGAGTATAAGAGAAGCCTATTGAGGCTGACCCCAACACTATTATATTGCAAAGGTACAGCCATTTAGAATGAGTTAAGTGACTTTTCTTCAATGCTCAGTTAAGAGATAGACATAGATAGTGAGCTCACATCACAATCTAATCTCAGAGCCCATGAGAATTCTAGCAGAATTAGAGACTCCAGAGACTCTTTTCCATACAGAGGATACCTTAAGAAAGTAGCTTAAGCAAATGAATAGCATTCAATTAATTTTATAACTAACAGATCATCTTGTATGTATTTGTCATGTACAATATCATGTATAGAAGAATATATTTATATTGTGAATTGCCTAAATCTAGACAATAAATATGCATTACCTCACATGCTAATCATTTCTACACTGAGAACACTACATCCATTCTCTTAGCACTTTTCAGGGATAAACTATATCATTTACTGAAGTCCCTATATAGGATGATAAATCTCTTGAAGGTGTTCCTCTATCTGCCTTCTCCTATCCTTTTAGCAGCTTCTCCTCAACCTCATTCTCTAAAACCTCAGTCCCTGATAATGACCATTTACCCTCTGCCTCTCTATGATCAACATTTTTAGATTCCACCTGAGTGAGATTCTTTGTCTTTTTGCATCTAACTTATTTCACTTCACATAATGTCTTCCAAATTCATTCATATTATCATAAATGACAGGATACCATTCCTTTTTAGGACTGAAGAGCATTCTTCAGTGAATGTTTACCATATTTCCATCCGTTGATGGATATTTACCTTGATTCCATATCCTGGCTGTTGTCAAAGTGCTACAGAATCATGGGAGTTCAGTGATCTATACAGCACACTGATTTCATTGTCTTCAGATATGCATCCGGTCTTGAGATGGCTGGCTCATGTGGAAGAGCTCTTTTGAGTTTGTTGAGAACCCTTCACATTTTCAGTGAGTGCAAGTTCCCCTTCTTCCACCTGTCTCACCAGCACTAGTTAACCCTTTCTCTTGAAGAGAGCCATCCTGATAGAGTTGAGACAAAATCTCACTGTGGTTTCATTTTCCTGATAGCTAGTGATGTTCCTCATTTTTTCACATACCTGTTAACCATGTGTGTCATGATTTGAGAAATGTCTATTCAGGTCATTCACCCATTTTTAAATAGGATTTTTTTCTTCTTGTTATTGAGTTGTTTGACTTTCTTATACATTTCAGAAGCAGGCCAAGCATCCATAATCCAAAAATATGAATTCTGAAATATTCCAAAATCTGAAACTTTTAAGATCAGCATGATATCACCAGCAGAAATTTCCACACCTGCCATCATGTGATGCGGTCACAGTTAAACCACAGAAATACTAAAAATATTATACACAATTACCTTCAGGCTA
Source organism: Glaucomys volans (assembly GCA_020662805.1). Lineage (NCBI taxonomy): Eukaryota > Metazoa > Chordata > Mammalia > Rodentia > Sciuridae > Glaucomys > Glaucomys volans. The sequence continues at coordinate 101,870 of JAJEJO010003679.1, forward strand.
TGTTTACATAAGATACATATGAAACAAATGAATTTTGTGTTTAGATTTGAGTCCCATGCTCAAGATATTTTAGTGTATTTATACAAATATTCCAAAATAATAAAAAACATCAAAATGTTTTTTGGATGCCTCAGGTTCTAAACATTTTAGATAAAGGATATTCAATCTCTAAAGGCTCTTATCTGATACATTATTTGAAATTAATTTCTTGCATTCTGTGGGTTGTCTCTTCATTCTGTCAGTTGTTTCCTTTGCTCTGCTGAAGGTTTTTAGTGTGATGTAATCCCATTTGTCTCTTTTTACTTTTCAGGTTTATATCCAAAAAGGCATCACATAGACAACATCACGGAATTGTTCATGTACGTTCTAGTAGGGTTTTGTTTTGTTTTGTTTTGTTTTTACCAGGGATTGGACTCAGGGGCACTGGACTACAAAGCTATATCCCCGACTCTATTTTGTATTTTATTTAGAAACAGGGTCTCACTGAGTTTTATCAGGCCTCACTAAGTTGCTGAGGCTGACTTTGAAGTTGAGATCCTCCTACCCCAGCTTCCAGAGCAGCTGGGATTACAGGAGTGCACCTGGTACATTCTAGTAGTTTTACAGTTTCAGTTTTTACATTCAAATTTTTAATCTATTTTGATTTTTTTTGGTATATGGTATAAGATATAATTACATTCCTCTGCATCTGGATATCCAATTTTCTGAACACCATATATCAAAAGGATTGTCCTTTTCCCATTATCTGTTCTTAGTGATTTTTGTTTAAAATCAGTTGGCCATAAATACATGAATTTATTTTGGGGTTCCCTATTCTGTTTCATTATCAGCCTTTGTATTGGTTTTATGTCATTATAATACTGTTTTGACTACTAAAGCTTTGTACTGTGTTCTTAAATCAGGTAGGGAGGAGACCAAGGTTTGTTTGTTTATATATTTATTTATTGTACTTGGGATTAAACCCAGGGATGCTTAACCACTGAGCCACATCCCCAGCACCACCCACCACCCCCCCTTTTTTTTGAGGCAGGATCTCGCTAAGTTGCTTAGGGCATCACTAATTTGCTGAGACTGGTCTTGAACTTGAGATCCACCTGTGTCAGCCTCCCAAATCACTGGTATTAAGTCATGCACCACCAAGCCAGTGTTGTTGATTTATTTTGTGTGCGTGTGTGTGTGCATGTGTGCACGTACGCATGTGTGCATGCGTGCGTGCAAGATTGATTTGACCATTTTGGGTCTCTTGTGGGTCACACAAATTTTAGGAATTTTTTTTTTCTATCTCTGTGCATAATGTCACCTATATATTGCTTGGAGTGATATGAACATTTTAGCAATATCAATTCTTCCAATCAAAGAACATAAGATTTTTCTCTATATTTTTATTTCTCCTTCAGCTTTTTTCATCAATGTTTAATAGTTTTCTAAGTAGGCATTTTCATATCCTTGGTGAAATTTATTACTAAGTATTTTATGCTTTCTCAGAAGATGACTTGCTCAGCTAAAATGTATTAGCATTTAAAATATTCTTGAAGTACACTGCCAGTTTTCCCTTCAAAAAGCCCATTTTTACAACTCCTGGCAGCTGAAGAAGTTATCTTTTCATGATACTTTTGCCAACACAGAATAGTATCATGAAAAATGCATTCAGTGTCTTAAATTTAAATTATTTTGATTAGTGAGACTGAACAGTTTTATGCTATTCAATTTTTCTAATTTTTTGTAATAAAAAATAATACAATTACATACTTTCTTCTTATTATGATGGATTATAATATTGTCACCTCCAATTTCTAAAAGCCATTCTTAAGAAGCAGCATAGAATAATGAAAACTGCAAGCACATTGACCACAGAAAGACTTAGTGTTCCAGTCCAGCTGATTCTCCTATGACTCTAGGACTTAACAAGTTAATCTCATTATTAATTTCTAAAACTAATATTCCTTATCTTAAAAATGATGATTATATTTCTAAGTTCTAGTGATTTCTGTGTCTAAAATGCAGTACATACACAGGCATGCCATGTTTTATTGAGCTTCTGTTTATTTCACCTCGCAGATACCACATTTATTATAAACTGAAGCTTTGAGACATTTCTGCACCATTTTTCCAGCTGCACATGTTGTTCATATCTTTGTGCCACTCTTTCTACTTATCGTGATTTTAACCTTTTTCATTATTATTACATTTTATTGTAGGCTGTGATCTGTGTTCTTTTATGTCAGCATCGTAATTGGAGGCACCATGAATTGAGCCCAAATAGTGAACTTAATCCATAAGTGGTATGTGTTCTCACTATTCCACTGACCAGCCATTCACCCAACCCTCTCCTCTTTCCTCTCTATTCCCAGAGAAACAGCAGTATTGAAATTAAACCAATTAATAATCTTACAATGACCTCTGATTCTTCAAGTGAGAGGGAAAGTTGATTCTCTCTCACTTTAAATCAAAAGCTAAATATGATTAAGCTTAATGAGGAAGGCATATAGAAAACTTGAGATAGGCTACAACTTTTGTCCTATTATTTAACGAAGTTGTGAATGCAAAGAAAAAGTTCTTGAAGGAAATTGAAAGTGCTCCTCCAGTGAACACATGAATGATAAGAAAGTAAAATAGCCTCATTGCTAATATGCAGGAAGTTTTAATGGTCTGGATAGAATATCAAACTAGCCACAATATTACCTTCAGGCAAGGCTTATCCACAGAAAGGCTCAAAATATCTTTAGTCTGTGAAGGCTGAAAAAGCTGAGGAAGCTTCAGAAGAAAAGTTTAAAGCTAGCAGAAGTAGGTTCACAAATCTAAGGAACTAAGCCATCACTATAGCCTCAAAGTGCAAGGTGAAGCAGCAAGTGCTGATGTAGCAGCTACCGGAAATTGTCCACAAGATCCAGCTAAGATCACCAATGAAGTTGGATAAACAACAGAAGCCACCTAAAAATATTATACAAAGAGGAGAAGTCATGCCTGGATTGAAAGCTTCAAAGGACAGACTAAGTCTCTTGGTAGGGGATAATGAAGTTGGTGATGTTAAGTTGAAGCCTTTGCTCATGAACAACTCCAAAACTTCTAGGGCCTTTAAGAATTTTCTGTGCTCTATAAATGCAACAATAAAGCCTGGATGATAGCACACCTGTCTTCAACATGGTTTACTGAATGTTCTAAGTCCCCTGTTGGAACCTGCAGCTCAGAGAAAAAAATTCTTTTCAAAATATTACTGCTCAATGACAATGTACCTGATCATCCAAGAGCTCTGATGGAAATGTAAAACGAAATAAATGTTGTCTTCATGACTGTTAACACAACATTTATAATGTAACCCATAACTCAAGAAGTAATTTTGACCTTCAAGTCTTAGTATTCAAGAAGTATTCAAGAAGTACAACAGAAAGTTACTCCTCTGAAGGATCTGGGGAAAGAAATTTGAAAATGTTCTGAAATGGACTCTACATGCCATTCAGAACATTTGTAATTCCTGGGGAAAGCTCAAAATTTCAACACAAACATCAGTTTGGAAGAAATTCATTCCAATTTTCATGGATAACATTGAGGGGTCCAAGATTTTGGTGAAGGAAGAAACTACGTATGTCACAGGAATAGCAAGAAAAGTAGAATGGGAAGTTCACCCTGAATATCTGAGTGAGTTGCAGGAGTACAACAATAACCTTCAGCAAGTACAAGAGGCACTTCTTATGAGTGAGCAAAGACACTTCTTTTCTGAGCTGTGATCTATTCCTGATGAAGTTACTATGAACATTATTGAAATGACAACAAGGAACTTAGTATGTTACACAAATCTAGTTGATTAAGCAGCAGCAGTTTTTGAGTATTGATTTCAACTTTGAAAGATTTTTATGGTAGGTAAAATGTTAATAAACAGTATCATGTTATAGAGAAAACTTTTGTGGATGGAAGAGTCAACTGATATGTTAAACTACATTGTTGTCTTATTTTCAGAGATTGCCAGAATCCTCCAAACCTCAACAGCCACCACCCTGATGGGTCAGTGGCCATCAACAAGGAGGCAAGACCCTCCACCAGGCAAAAGATTGCAACTCAATGAAGCCTCAAATGATCACTTGCATTTCTTAGACGAAAGGTATTTTTTATTACGTATTTTTATATGGACCACTATTTTAAACTTTGTATACTCTGATAGTATAGTATGAATGCTACTTTTCCATTGCTGTTTTTCAGTATCTGCTCTATTGCTATGGTCTGGAACTAAACCATTAACAATATCTCCAAAGTATGCCAGTATATAATAAAGCCCTAAAAACCACATTTTTTCCCTCTTTCTTTTGTTAGTACAAAAAGAAAACATATATTGCCAAATACAATTTCTCAAATTCAGTGATTTTTCTGAGTTTATACTGTCTCTATCCTTTCAAATGAATCCTAATTTCATTTATTTCATTTTTGCTCAAAGATATTTAAGTAAATTGTTGGTGTGGGGTTTTGTTTTGGTTTTGCAATATATTCCAGTGTTCTATAATGCATGTGGGTAGAAGACAGGGAAAAGATAACAAAAGTTTAAACACAAGTCATTCTTAACAAGTGGTTGAAGGAAGAGCTGAATTACATGGAGACCATCTCCTGCTAGAATGCTCTCAAGGGGCTATCCAATCCTTTTCCATCTCAGAAGCATAATGCTCAGGAATTTATGAGAATATTATGTAGGTGCTAATTTTTTGGAGTATTCACTATGGAAATAGAATTCCAGAATATAGAAGATATTCAGCAAACTGATAACTAAATAAGGTAGGTCATATTTTTCTGTGTTATGGATTTTTTAAAAGATAGCTGTGTAACAATTAATATCTGTTCATAATTATAATTTTAACAAAAAAGAAAATGTGGTATATATGCACAATGGAATATTATGCATCTTCATCTAGAATGAAATTCAATCATTTGTGATTACATGGATACACCAGAGGAAATCATGATAAATGATATTATCTAGTTACAAAAGAATAAATATTGGAATTTTCTACTTATATGTGGTATTTAAATAGTATCAAAGCAGAAAATTCAGTGGTAGTTTCTAGGAGTTTGGGAAAGAAGATAAGTTGAGTTGTTGCTCAAAGGGCGTATTTCAGTTATGGAAGATTAGCAAGTAATAGAGACCTACTCTACAATGCAGTACCTCAAATTAAAAACATGGCATTGTGCCCTGATAAGTTTGCTAATACAAAAAAAAAAAAGTCTATGTAATACAAACAGAGTTATTTTAAGAAGGTGATTAGAAAAGATAAGGTCATCAGGGATTGCCTTCATGGTAAGTTGACTGTTGAGCAGAAAGACCTACAGAAGGTGAAGTAGAGCATACAGCATTCATTTGTAAGAAGTATGTTCCACGTAAAACCCATAGCAAGCGCTCAGGTCCTCAGTCAGGAGAGTGCTCATTGTCCTAAAGATTAGTCAAGTGCCTAATGAGACTGGATTAAACTATCTGAGAGAGTTCTAAGAGGTCAGGTATTCAGACAGGTAACAGACAACCAGGTAACACATTTCAGGGTCCTGGAAAGACTTCGGCTTCACTTTGAGTGAAATGGTAGGTCATTGGAGGGTCTAAGGAGAGGAATGGCATGCTCTGTCTCACATTTCAAAAGTAACCTGTGGTGGTTTATTGAGAAGAGCAAGGAGGCGGCAACGGGGAACTCCTTAGGAGGCCCTGGCAGTAATTCTGGGAGAGCTGATTGTACCTTATTTCAGGATGGCAGCAAAGGAATTGGACACTAAATGAATCTGGAAGGTGGAGTGAACAGTGTTTGCAAACCCTTTAGATGTGAATTATGAGAGAAGTCAGGGTGAGTTCTGATAATACTCTAAAAATGTTGACCTGCAGTAATTTAAACAGGTCTAGCCCCCATCTTAGACCAGATAAGAAGGTATCATTTGTATAGTACTCATTCATTTTGACTCTTATCATGTTTCTTTAAAAAAAAAATAGCTCTTCATTAGACATTTAAATTTCTCCTGTTGAAAAAATTTGGAGGCTGCGTCAGGTCTATGAAGTTTGCTGTGACAACTATTAGAGTTATTTTGACTGAAAACATGGTATATATCATTGTATGTATTGCCATGATATTGAGCAGATGTTAAAGTCTGGAAATAAATAAATATAGTCTGTAATTTATTATGACTAGTTGGAAATAAATGATTCCTTAATATCTTTGCTTAATTAAAATGTGATATAATTGCTTCCATCAGGCAAACTCTTTCAATTATTTATTCTTTGTTGTGAACTTAACTTCTCACATCCTCACATAATTCAGGCAATTTTAACAATATCTTTAGCAGGCATAAAATTCAGAATTCTTTTCATCTGACTTAGTATGTAAATAGCATAATGGAGATACTGCTGGTATTTTATGCTATATTTGAAATTGTTCACAGTTTGAAAAACAAAGTTGTACTTTAAACTTCAAAGAAGTTTTTGTTCTTTCTTTAAAACAGTTTTTGGAAATACTGTTGCACTATAAAATATGTGGTCTCATGTCCCCTTCATTCAATGCCAGCAGGGGCAAGTTACACAGCTATAGCACAATACCAAAACCTGAGCATTGGATTGGGTATATAATCATTATTCTACAGAGCTTATTCAGTTTTCATCATTTTTATAACTTCATTTCTGTGTTTGTAACTATAGTTCTGTGCAATTTTATCCAGTGCTGAGATGTGTGTAACTGTTATCAAAATCAAGTTACAGGATGATTCCATCACCATAAATTAACTATCTTTCATGCTACCTTCCTGGTTTCACATGTGTCCCCCAACATTCTTATCCCTGTGCCTGATGACAACTAATCTATTACTCATCCCTGAAGTTTGATTATTTGGAGAGTGCTATATAAATAGAACCTCACAACCTTCAGTTTATAATAAATGTGTCATCTACAAGGTGAAATAAACAGACTCTTCATAAAACAAGGCATGTCTGTGTATGTATTTTCTTTTAACCTAGCAAAATGCTTTGGAAGTTCACTCATGATATGTATAAATCAAAAAGTTCATCTTTTTATTATTAAGTAGTATTCCATTCTGTCTATAGCAGGGAATTTTCAACTATTTTGTTCATTAAAGACCATGTGATTAATTTCTAATTGCTTGTTATTGCTAATAAAGAGTTTATGGATGTTTATGTAGAAATATTTGTGCAAATATAAATTTATTTCTTTGGATTAAAAGTCCAAGAGAGAAATAGCTGACACACATGATGACTGCATGTTTAGTTTTAGAACAAAGGGTGAAGATATTTTATAAATTGGTTTTAGCAACTTACAGTCTCATCAACACTGTATGGGATGCAATGTTCTGCAAATGTTTAGTATTATCACTGTTTTTTCTTAGTTTAGTTTTGTTGATGTGTGTAATGATAAATTACTGGGGTTATAATTCCATTTCCCTGAAGATTAATTATATTAAATATTGTCTCATGAATGTATTTGCCATATTTTGACTACACATTTTATATTCAACTTCATGGTTGATTTTAATTTTTTGTATATTGTAATTTCTGTATATATTAGGTTTAGGTAGCAATTCATTTTCTTTTCTTGAATTCTTCTCTTTTTTTTATTTTATCTATTGAGAATTCTCTTCATAATTGCTTTTACACATTTGTCACACATAGCTTGGACATATTTACAACAGCTATTTCTAGGTTGTCTATTCCATTGATTGTTGTGTCTATTCCTCCATCAAAATCACACTGACCTGATAAAAATAAGCATATGATGTCTCAACATAAGACAGAGACATTTATATTACTTTATTACTTTGTTTTTAGTATTTAATGTTATCATTTCGGTTCCTTTATGCTTCCATATAAAATAAAGGAAAAGTTGTGCATATCTACAAAATATTTTGCTAGAATTTTGTTTAAAATTGTATTCATCTATGTATCAATTCGAGCAAAAATGATGCGCTTATTATACTATATCTACAAATATATGAAATTGGTACACCTATATTTAGGTCTTTGATTTCTTCCTTTGACATCTAGTAAATTTGAACAAATAGACCCTGTATGTGTTTTACTTATTTAGTGATATTTATTATTATGCATTTATTTTACCTTCTTTATAGAGTTATTGTAAATAGTATGGTTTTTAATACTTCTTTGCCCATGATCTGCCCTTGAGTTCACAGATTCTTTACACTCTTGTCAACCTAGTGTTGAGCCTGTCCAGTGATTTAAAAAAAACAAAACTTGTCATTTCATTTTTGATAATTTTATATCTGCTATTTATTTGCTCAGTTTCTGTTTTATTTCTTTTTAAAATATTGTTCATAGTTGCATGTTGAAGCATTTTCATGACGGTTATTCTGACATCTACATCATCTCATAGGCACCTGTTGATTGCCCTTTCTCATTCAATTATTTTATACTGGTTCTCAATAGAAGGAGTGACTACTGATTATGCCCTATATATTTTTGTTATTACGTTGTATGTCTTTGGATCCTTATTAATCTAATTTTCAGCACATTACCTTGTTTAGGTGTTCTGGGCAAGTTTAGATGCAAGTATATGTTCATCTCCCTGCTAGATGCCATTAAAATTACCCTATTAAAAGTAGAGCATTGATTCATTCTGCCTCACTGAAAACGATCATGGTTGAAGTGTAGCTCTTACCTAGGCTTCATTAACACCTTCCCAGCAAAGGCAAAGCATCAGCTAGATTGTCCCATTGCCTCAGTGGTGGTGTAAGCTTAGCTCCTTCCTGAACATTGCAGACATTTGGAGTTGGAAATTGGATGATTATCTCATATCACTTCATTTTACATTATTGATGCTTCATGAGAACCAGTGAAAACTGTTTCTCATTGGGCCTTTTTCAAACTAGTTCTAAGGGGAGTTTGAGTTCCAACCGATCTGTTCAAACCACTTCATTTTACCCCGTCACTGCCAGGTGGGGTCAAAGCTTAGTTCTCCACTATGTTCCAATAATTTGGCTTTGTGTGTGCATGTGGGTATGTGTGTGCCCTGAAGGTTTAACTCCCTGCTGGACTCTGATGACAATGAGAAAGGATTGAATGTAGTGAGGTGCAGGCTAACCCCACCTTATTCCATCTCCCTCACTCTTGATGCTGCTAGGTATTCTGCTGATATTCACTAATACCACCTGGGCAAAGGAATTAGGTAAGAGAAATGGGAGCACTGCTGACTTTTCCATTCAGCTGCTAAAATTTATTCCCCTCTCAGCTCTACCAACACTATCCTGATAGAGAAGTGTACTGTAGTCTGCTTCCACCAGGAAGCTCCCCACTTAGTCACACTGAAACTGTAATGTTGAGGTCAGTTTTTTCCCACTGGGGTTGGAACAAAATCGTGCATGTATTGTCAAAAAGATTTCCTGTCCTTAAGGCTGCTCTTTCTAGATTCTGTTAGCTAAGAGAAGCCCAGTTTTCTTGGAGTTTTTTGTTTATTGCATCAGTTCCTGTTGGCAGTTTTGATCTGGAGGCTTCCAGAGTTCCCCATCTGTACATGTGGTATATTCCCAATAAGAAAATCCAGGGAACTCACTTCCAGGTTTTTCTTCAAACTCCAAGATCTCTATGAACTAGTCCCTTTTCTTTCCATTTAATATTAGTTTTGTAAGGCTGTCATACAAATTTCCATAAACTTAGTGCCTGAAAACAAACACAAAAATTATTCTCTTTGAGTTCTGGAGTTTAAATGTATAAAATCAAGATGTCAGCAACTCTCTGCTTCCTTCAAAGTTACTAGTAGAGAATACTTTGCCTCTCAGCTTCTAGTGTCTTATGGTATTCATTGGCTTAATCCCAGTTATTGCTCTGTCTTCACGTGACCTTCTTCTCTTTGTGTCTTCTTAAAACCATGCTGGTTGTTCAGGGCCCAACCTAATCCAGGATGATCTTCTCTGGATCCTCATTGTATTCATATCTACAAAGATAATTTTTTTCCAAATATAGTTGCATTTTCATAATTTCAGAGGTTAGAATTTTAGCATGTCTTTTGAGAGGCACTGTTCAACCAACTATACCATCCTTCAGAGACCTATGTTTGATGTGTTATTTGCTGATGCTTTAGTTACAAGAATAAAGAACTAAGAGGAATGGACCTATCCTGCTTGGGCAAAAATCTGTGCATTTTTAATACTTAATTTATTGCTTATACGTTCCATTAAAAACTTCTATGTTTTAACAGGTGTTTTAATTATTCTCTTGAGTGATAGAAGCAGCCTCTGGTGAAATCCTGAACATGAAAACAATCCCTGATTAAAAGGAAACATCAATGCCTTCAGGGCATTTACTTTAGTTCATTAATTATGTTCTCTCTTCTAGTCAATGCTTGCACCAGAGTGCTCCCTAACAAACGCCAAATTTGTGGTTTAAAATAATATTAATTTAGTAGTGAGCACGTAGAGCAGCATTTACTTCTAGGTCAGCTGGGTAGTCATTCTGGTCTCAGCTGACCTAATGTGGTTTTCCTTGGGATGGCTGAAATGATTGATTCTTTGCCATTTTTTCTTCATTACCCTGAAAACTAGCCTGGAAATGGCCTCTGGTGATGTCAGAGAGCATGAATGAGCAGAAGCAAACAAGGGCTTTCACAAGACTCTGCATCACATCAACTCCCATCACATTGGCCCAAAGAAGTCATGTGGCATGACTTACAGTCAGAGCAAAAGGATAAGGTTGCATTTTAACTGGGGCCACTCATGCAATGAGTCTACCATGATGTTAATGTAGGTCAGAGATACCAAATAGTAGATGTACTATTATCTCCAATAAGAGAATTTCTTAAAGTCTATTCACTCACCTCAAACAAAAACTTCATGTCAATAAATACTATATCAACCTCTCCATATGTCCTTCTCCCTTAAGTTTGAGTTAAATATCACCTTCCAACTATATATAATCATTAACAAATTGAGAAAGAGACTTCATTTCTTAGAAAATATTTTGGAATCATATCAGGGCTCCTGATCTATTGCTGGCATGAGAGGGAACAAGTCAGAAATCACCCTTTTCTACTGAGAATCCCAACTAGAGTTGACCTTCAAATTTATAAACTTAATTCACTAGGTGGAATTAAATTTATGAGACATAGTAGGTCCACATAACCCTTAGTTTTTTTTAATTCTGATTGCATTTTAACAGAAATATTTTAAATGGAGGAAATTTCCTTAATGTTTGGAAAATTATCACTACTTTACCATTTTTTATACAGAGGGTACATAAGACACTTATATCCTATTTTAAACATCTGGAAACTTCTTGATTATCAAAATAATTATGTTTATTGACCAAGTTCAATGAATACCCTCTTCATTCTCTTAGTCTAGCTTTCAAAATTAGACCGTAAGTCATTGTGAAGGACTACAAATGCAACTAAAGTCTAAAGTATCCTGCTACTTCACTGAATTCATTTATGAGTTCCAGAAGTTTTCTGGTGGAATTCTTAGGGTCTTCTAAATAGAGAATCATGTCATCAGCAAATAGGGATAGTTTGAGCTCTTCTTTTCCTATTCATACTCCTCTAATTTCTTTGGTCTGTCTAATTGCTCTGGCTAGAGTTTCAAGGACGATGTTGAATAGAAGTGGAAATGAGGGCATCCCTGCCTTGTTCCAGTTCTTAGGTAGATTTTTTCCATTTTTTTTCCATTTAGAATGATGTTAGCTGTGGGTTTAGCATAGATAACTTTTACAACGTTAAGGAACGTTCCTACTATCCCTATTTTTTCTAGTGTTTTGAGCGTGAAGGGGTGCTGTATTTTATTAAATGCTTTTTCTGCATCTATTGAAATAATCATGTGGTTCTTGACTTCAAGTCTGTTGATGTGGTGAATTACATTTATTAATTTCTGGATGTTGAACCACCCTTGCATCCCCCAGATGAAACTCACTTGATCATGGTGCACTATCTTTTTAATATGTTTTTGTATGCGATTTGCTAAAATTTTGTTAAGCTTTTTTGCATCTATGTTCATTAGGGATATTGGTTGAAATTTTCTTTCCTTGATGTGTCCTTCTCTGGTTTTGGTATCAGGATGATATTAGCTTCATAGAATGAGTTTGGGAGGGTTCCCTCCTCCTCTATTTCATGAAATACTTTGAGGAGTATTGGAATGAGCTCTTCTTTGAAGGTCTTGTAGAACTCGGCTGTGAATCCATCTGGTCCTGGACTTTTCTTTGTTGGTAGGCTTTTGATGATTTCTTCTATTTCATTGCTTGAAATTGATCTATTTAAGTTGTGTATGACTTCCAGATTCAGTTTGGGTGGATCATATGCCTCTAGGAACCTGAAGCAATCAACGGATTTATGAATAAATGTTCAACATCTCTAGTTATAAGAGAAATGCAAATCAAAACCACCTTAAGATTTCATCTTACCCCAATTGGAATGTCTTTTATTAAGAATACAGGCAACAACAGGTGTTAGTGAGGATGTGGGGAAAAGGGTACATTCATTCATTGCTGGCGGAATTGCAAGTTGGGGCAGCCACTCTGGAAAGCAGTGTGGAGGTTCCTTAGAAAACTTGGAAAGGATCCACCATTTGACCCAGCTATCCCCGTCCTTGGCCTATGCCCAAAGGACTTAAAATCAGCATACTGCAGTGATGCAGCCACATCAATGTTCATAGCTTCTCAATTCACAATAACTAGTTTGTGGAACCAACCTAGATGCCCTTCAATAGATGAATGGATAAAGAAACTGTGGTATATATACACAATGGAATATTACTCAGCCATAAAGAAGAATAAAATTATGGCATTTGCAGGTAAATGGATGATGTTGGAGACTGTGATGCTAAGTGAGATTAGCCAATCCCAAAAATCCAAAGGCTAAATGATCTCTCTGATAAGTGAATGATGATACATAATGAGGGGTGGAAGGGAGGCAAGAATGGAGGAAGGATAGATAGCATAGAGGGAAGAGAGGGGAGGGGTCGGGGTGGGGGGGTAAGAATAATAACAGAATGAGATAGACATTATTGCCCTGTGTACATATATGAATGCACAGATGGTGTGACTCTACTTTGTGTACAACCAGAGAAACAACAGCTGTACTCCATTTGTGTACAATGAATCAAAATAATTAAAACTAAATAAATAAGTAAACAATTTGTTATCTGTGAAAAAAAATAAAGCAGATTGCTCAACAAAATAAAGTTTCATTAATTCATTTAGCACAAAGCAGATATCACAAATTTGTTTGGGATGCCCTCACTTTGTAACTATGAGAAAGAGAGGGAAATTTGCAGAAGTAAATTTTCCAGACTCTTTGTAAATCAATTTTCTTTAGAAAAATAATTAAGCATTGTACTGAATATGTTTAGGTTCACATGTTGTGAGAGTTTTTTTCTATGACAGAATACCTAAAATAAAATCTGAGACAAATTTTTACTAGTAAAATGATCTGGAACTAGCATATTTTTCTCTTGGTATTACTACAACTTGCCTATGAAACAAGATAAAGTAACTGAGGTCAATATTTAAAATTCTCACTTGGAACAGTAATGGAACCACCATTTGATTCATCTATCCTATTCTTGGCCTACACCCAAAAGAGTTAAAATCTATATACTACAGTGATGCAGCCACATCAATGCTCATAGCAGCTCAATTCACATAGCCAAATATGGAACCCACCTCAATGCCGTTCAATAGATGAATGGATCAAGAAACTGTGGCATATATACACAATGGAATATTACTCATCCTTAAAGGGGAATACAATTATGACATTTGCAGGTTAATGGATAGAGTTGGAGAATATCAAGGTTAAGCAAAATAAGCCAATTCCCAAAACCCTAAGGCCAAATGTTTTCTCTGATATGTGGATACTGATCCATAATGGGGGTCGGGGGAGGAACTTTGGAAAAGGCAGAGGAGAGTGAAAGGAGGGAAGGGGGCAGGGAATGGGAAAGATGGTGGAATGAGATTGACATCATTAATCTAAGTACTTGTATGATTGCACAAATGGCATGGACTCTACATCATGTGCAACCAGAAAAATGAATAGCTGTGCTCCATTCATGTTCATTGAACAGAAATGCATTCTGTTGCCATGTATAACTAATTAGAACAAATAAAAATTAACTAAACAAACATTAAAAGATTTCCTATTCTTTGAGCAGATATGTGAGTATATAGTATTTGTTTTGTCTTATATAGTAAGTGGAAAGACCATCAGAAACCAGCTCTTCTCTAATATAAGATGCCCCAAGGAAAGAAATTCATGAGGGCAAGATCCTGTTCATAATATTAGGACTATAGTAGAGGGAATATCATCAGTGCAGAATCCACATGAGGAAAAGCAAAGTTGAGCTATGTGATTGCATAATTAAGTGCTGCTTTAGAGACCAGTTAGACTCCTGGGACTTCCACTGCAGAAATAAGGCAGCGGCACAAAGGATACCAAGAGCAAGGAATCTTGTGGTCCTAATGTGATCACATTGAGTTATCAACCACATTCCTTTGGAAGGCCAGTGCTTGAGTTGCAAGTAGCCTTAGAAGATTATCTTACAGATAAGAATCCCTGTCTTCATTGCCACGCCCACCACTATTCCCCTCAGTGCTTGACACGGTTCCACTGGGAATAATGAAGATTCTTGCATGGTCTAATCTTCTGGGAGATGTGGACATGGCATGCTCTTCTTGTCTTTTTATGTTATTGTTATTGGTGTAATATTTGGATGTTTGCATTTAAAGATTTTGGTAGAAAATTAGACATTAAGTGATTTGGAACATAAAAATAACACAGCTCAAGGCTTAATTGATTTCATATTAATATTACCTTAAGCAAACAGAAAAAAATGTTGTGGGTCAGATCAACAAGAGTTATTGTCCACTGCCTTAGCCTAGCGCAGCCAGACGGCCTGGCTGCTTTAGCCCAAACCAGGATGTGCCCTCTCTTAGTGAAACTGTTTTCTCAATTCAGGGACCATAGTGGATTGCATATAAGATTGATGGGAAGCTGTAACATTCCCCTAGAGATTAGCCCCTACGGTCCTTAGATTTAGACCTCCCTCTCCTTTAGACAGGAGCTATAAGGAAGTGCTCTTCTTAGGTATCTTTTAACTATTAACAAAAGGAAGTTCCACTTTATATACTATAGATGGGTCAAAAGGTATTATGCTTCATATCCACCTCCCAGAGATGTCTAAAGTATAGCTGTTGTTATCCTTGACATAACTTTAAACCATGGCATGTCAAAACCTATATAGTTTATGAGGATGGCCTCGGCTTTTATTGTTCCTAGTAAGATGAAAAACAGAACCAGTTAATGGTTTAGTGGTCCTTTGTTTAGAAAAGCAGGAGAGCTTGATTTGTTTTGATTATACTTATGTCCAACACATTCCCTTAGAGCTTGTACCACCTCCCCCTCTATGTAAGCTCAAGTGAATGTACTCAAGCAGAATGAATAGAGATTGTGTGTGAAACAGTAGCTGAACTTACAACTAAGCTGTGAAAGAGAGAACTTAGAACTTAGCCAGGAAATAGTAAACGTAAAACTAAGCCTCAGATCTTTGAGTCTGTGTTGCTTTATTCTCGTCGCCGACGCCTTCCCCCTCACCAAGCTGCACCATGACCCCGGCTAGGGCTGGACCCCGGCACTTCATTTTGTTGCCTGCACACTGCACCCAGTAGATAGATCCATATTTATTTGTAACTGCCTGGGTTTAGTCTGCATACTTTTAGGGAAACTGGGGAGAAATTTTGAAAGTTATATCCTTATGCCATCAGAATTCTAGCAACTAATTCTCAATACCATTATGATTTTTACAAAAGGCTTGCCATTTTGTCTAGATCCTATTTTTGTATACAGCTGGACATACTTTTGTGCTATATTTTGACAAGCCATGTATTTGTTTTTATTCAAAAGCTTTAAAGCAGTCACCCATTTTATGTATGAATACATTGAGTGATTACTCAAATGAAAATTTAAGAAGTATCTAAGGAATTCTTGTGATGTTATTGAATCAGTATTATTAAAGTGAGATATACAAATATTTTATACTACACTAAATTCAAGATCAGAGATTAACAAATCGAAAGAGACACTGTAAGACTGTGTAAGTGGTATTTATTCTGTGTCTCTGAAGAGGTTAACTTAATTTCAGGAAAGCTTACATGCCTGAAATTATTTTTGTAATGTGTTTGATTGTTGCCTTCCTTGGAACCATTGTGAAAGTATTTGAATTCACCTTGCCTCTTTTTGAAAAAAAAATCTATTATTTTCTTTCTATTTACTGCCTATGATTTTATTACAGAATTCATGAGGTAGGACCTAAAATGAATTTGAATATCTTCAAAAAACAGGGAGAACTATGTTCAAAGACATTACTATTATTGAAATCCTTAAATAAGAAGTTACCATGATATTTAAAATCAATATCACTTTTTCTACCAGCAGCTTGCTGTGCCCTATCAAGCAAGTTTATCATTCACTGTTGGAATTGCTCCAGCTGTGAACTCTCTAATATGAGCTGTTCTTTGCTTCAAACCATTCGGGAAACTACCTTTCTCCTTCCATAATGTTAAAATGACTCATCTGGCAATTATTCAGGCAGACATTTTTTTAGAAGAAAATACCCTTTTCATCAAAGGGCTAACCCCTACTGTTTTAACGAATATTACTTCTCTTCACTTAATGCTATGAGGGAAGATTATTGTAAACAGAAGCTGTTTTCATCTGTACAAAATAATTTATAAACTCATGACTTATTGCTCTGAAAATGTTTTAAAGCAGCAGTGCATCTGGCATGTGAAGATGATGAGGCATTATTCAAATAAATACTTGCCTCACAGACACTAATGGATGTGACTGACACGCTCTGGTTTTAAAACATGAATCTATTTTTAATTTTTAAATACTTTGCTATAACTAAGACAGGGAGCAAACATGAACACAACCAACCAGAGATTCATTCAAATCCTATTTTAATGTTCAACAAACTGAATGCAATTTTGCATTTTTAAAGTTTATGTGGTCTTTTCTTAAAGGATTTGTAGAGAATTAGCCTATTTGTTTTCCAATGTATTAGTTCTTATGGTATCAAACAGCTATTTTCAATGTACAATTGAATTACAGAGGAGAACGCTTCATTTTGAACACCAGTCAACTTTATTATAATGTCCTTTTCACTCACTCATGAATTATTTCAGGACATGACTACATTTGTAGTCCCAAATTATGATGCACTACTTGAATCAGTTTTCCTGATCCTTTGTCAGGAACTGAGGCTCTATAAGAGCTCTATACTAAGCCAGAGGCTAACTCTAAAAATGATAATAGTCATTTACAAATGTAAATCCTTGGAATGACCTCCTAATTTGTCTATTAGGTTCATCATAGGATTTATCATAAATCATTGGCCAGCAAAGACAAATTCTCAAAAGAATCACTGACATTCTGTTATTATTACCCCCCCACCCCAACCCACCCCTCCCTTCCCTCTGTGCTATCTATCCTTCCTCCATTCTTGTGTGACAGACCTCATTGCTCTGTGTACATGTATGAATGCACAGATGGTGTGACTCTACTTTTTTGTACAACCAGAGAAACAATAGCTGTACTCCATTTGTGTTCAATGAATCAAAATTAAGTAAATAAAAAAAAAACTACCCTCAAAAAAAATAAATAAATAAAAATAAAAAAAATAAAGTTTATTCCAATAAAAAAAAAATTAAATTAAAAAAAAAAAAAGAATCACTGACAAAGAAAGTACTAATTCACTAAAAACTTCTCAGAAATTCTGATTCACAGGCCAGGTCTCACCAAAAGCTTTGTCACATGTAAAGCTCATGAACTTGACAGGTCATAGACTTTCCATTGGTAGACCCACCTTATCAGTGAGCCTGTACCTTATAAAGAGTCTCCCATTCCTGAGTTTGGCTTATTTCACTTAGCATGATATTCTCCAGCTCCATCCATTCACGGGCAAATGCCATAATCTCATTCTTCTTTAAGGCTGAGTAGAACTCCATTGTGTACATATAACATATGTTCTGAATCAATAAATATATTGACAGGCATCTTGGTTGATTCCACAATTTAGCTTTTGTGAATTGTGGTGCTATAAACATTGAAGTGGCTATATCACTGTAATATGCTAACTTCTGTTCTTTTGGGAAGATACTGAGGAGTAAGGTAGCTGGTCATATGGTGGTGTCATCCCTAGTTTTTGAGGAATTTACATTAAATTCTGCTTTCTAGAGTGGTTATACTAGTCTGCAGTCCCACAAAAAAAGTACAAAGATACCTTTTTCCCCATATCCTTGCCAGCATTTATTATTGTTTGTATTCTTGATCATTGCCATTCTGACTGGAGTAAGATGAAATCTTAGTGTAATTTTGATTTGTATTTCCCTGATAGCTAGAGATGTTGAAGATTTTCTCATGTATTTGCTGGCTATTTGTGTGTTTTTTCTTTTAAGAAGTATCTGTTTACTTCTTTTGCCCAATTGTTGATTGCATTATTTCCTGTGTGTTTTTTTTTTTTTTTTCTTTTTGGTGTTAAGTTTTTTGAGTTCTTTATGTATTCTGGATATTTATCCCCTATCAATGGAGTAGTTGGCCAAGATTTTCTCCCATTCTGTAGGCTCATTCTTTACTCTCTTAATCATTCCTTTGCTGTGCAGAAGCTTTTTAATTTGATGCCATTCCATTTATAGATTTTTTGTTTTATTTCTTGAGCTTTAAGGGTCTTGTTAAGGAAGTCAGTTTCTCTATTGTCAAAGAGTAAAAAATGGGAAGAGGAGGAAAGGACAGGATATGAAAAAGATATAAAGAAGGAAGATCACTACTATAGAAGAAGGAGATTAAGAGGCACAGTGGAGAGACAGGAAAGGGAATTATTCCAAAAAGGCAAATATTACAGAGACAGAATAGTATTTGCCTGGTGCTGGGGTTAGGCACAGGGAATGAATAAAATAGTCCTGAGGTTTCTTTGTGGGGTTTCACAAATATTCTAAAATTGGACTAGGGAGATGGTTACATATTTTGAACATCAACAAAATGAGTGAATTTTATAGTATGCTTATTTCCCTTCTAATCTCTTTCTTAAAAATTTTATCATACAAAGTAATTTCAGAAAATTCTTATTAAATGAGAGTAACAATAATCTTCATTCTGAAATCACAAAGGGCATTTGATTACCTAGAATAAGAAGTCCCAATTTTTTAATTTAGCTGCATTGATTGGGGTCTCAGCAGAACTGATTAAATAATATTCCGAGAAAATTTTCTGCATGTTTCAATCAGACGGAATTTAAATTAAAATGTTTTTACCTGGGTGAAAGAGAAGTTTCTAAACTACAGAGGAAGGGTGAAGCAGAGATTAACAGAAAGCTGCCCAGCTCTCTTCTCTCAGGACAAATGGATAACGTAATTTACCATTTACTATTAGGATCTGGAGCCTAGTGTCCAGCCACTGCCAGAGAAGCCACCAGAGGCAGAGATAGAACCAATTTTAACCTTGTTTCTCTCTTCTTCTTACCCACCTCATTTCCTCCAATGTCTCTAATTAGTTCAAACAGGATGAAAAGCTGTATATTTAGAGCCCACCTTCTCCCTTGCTGCACACAGGAGAGCAAACAAAAAGCAGGAATGAGTCTGAGGGCAAACATGACCAGAGTTGGCCCATTGGTATCTAAATAATTTCTCCTCTTGTGATCAGCCTAACTTCTTATGCATACTACCTCCTGCAACACTAAGCGTTCTCTAGGCTCCTTCCATTAAGTCATGCCAGACAGCTCTTCACAATCTTCTTTGCATCAGATATTCCATCTTCTAAAAATACTTCATTTGCTGCATGCAGACTCAGTCATAATATTTTCCCATAAAACCACTGTGGAAGGCATGTAATCTATCATTCAAGTGACAAAAGTTCCTTTTCTCACTTTTTAAATTATTCTGCTTAATCCTCCCCAGTGGACTATAATCACCATGAAAGCAGGGAAAATGTCCTAGATATTAATATCCAGAATGGATAACAAATATAATGTTCAGAAAATGATGGGTTTTTAAAACTGTTGTACAATGATGTGTCATTTGTTTCCCAAAATGTGTGAAGGGGGAAATTAAAGCATGATTTTTGACACACTGCAGCAAACTAATATTCATGTTTTATTTTGTGCTTCCATCAGCTAATTTCATTTTGAAGAAATGACACAGACTAGGCAAGGTTCATTTCCTGTTGCGCTAACTTCACAAAGGTACAAAGTCCTACCCAAAGCTAGCATGCTTTCCTCCTTACCATCTCATTCATTTCATGCAATGAAGTTAATCAGGTGACAGCAAATTCTCTGAAAACCTGTGATGTGGCATAGCACAACCTGGATGAGATGCCATTAGAAGTGAGAGTGTAGCTCAATAGCTAGAGAAGCTATTGGAATACACTCAGAAAAGCCCACAGTTTTTCGGTGGTGGAAAAGGAGACTGATTACTGTATTCACAGGAATGTGAGAATTCGTTTATTAGATCATGTCCATGGTCCACTGAGTACAGCATTCACATTTTTCTTGATTTAAATTTCTTTTTTTAAAACTTCAATTGTTTTATTTTTCCAAATATGCAATTGATTGGACCATCTTCACCAGCAGCTGGAACATCTTTTTCCTGGTATTCCTTTTTTAAATTTAAATTTTATTTTTAGTTAAACATGATAATACGGTATAATTTGACTTATTTATATAAACATGGAATATATCTTATTCTAATTAGGATCCCAATCTTGTAGTTGTACATGACTTAGAAATTCACTATGGTGTATTCTTATATGTACATAGGAAAGTTATGCCAGAATCATTCCACTGCTTTTCCTATTCCTTCCTCCTCCCTTCCCTTCTCATTTTTGTCTAATGTACTGAATTTCTCTTCTTCCCCTCCCCTCCTTGTTGTGTGCTAGATCCACATATCAGAAAGAACATTAAACCTTTGCTTTTGCGGGGAATTGGCTTATTTTGCTTAGCATAATAGTCTCCAGATCCATCAATTTTCCTGCAAATGTCATAGAGTCATCATGTTTTTAATGACTGAGGAATATTCCATTATGTATGTATACCACTTTTTCTTTATCTATTCATCTGTTGTAAGGCACCTAGACTGGTTTCATAGTTTAGCTCCTGTGAATTGAGCTGCTATAAACATACTAGCATATGCTGATTTTTGGTCCTTTGGGTATATATCAAGGAGTGGGATAACTGAGTCAAATAGTGGTTCCATTCCAAGTTTTCTGAGGAATCTACATAATACTTTGTAGAGTGATTGTACAAATTTGCAGTCCCACCAGCAATGTATGAGTGTACCCTTTTCCTGACATCCTCACCAACATTTATTGTTACTTGTATTCTTGATTGATGCCATTCTGACTGCAGTGATATGAAATTTCAGTGTAGTTATAATTTGAATTTCTCTAATTGTTAGAGATGTGGAACATTTCTTCATACATTTTTTGACCATTCATATTTCTTCTTCTGTGAAGGGTCTGTTTAGTCCCTTTGCCCATTTATTAATTGGGTTTTTTTTTGGCATTAAGATTTTTGAGTTTTTTATAATGTCCTGAAGATTAATGGTCTATCTGAGGTGCAGGTGGCAAAGATTTTCTCCCATTCTGTAGGCTCTCCCTTCATGCTCTTTCCTTTGCTGTGAAGAAGATTTTTAGTTTGATATCATCCCATTTATTGATTCTTGATTTTAATTCTTGTGCTTTAGGAGTCTTGTTGAGGAATTCAGTTCCTAAACTGATGTAATAGAGTGTCGAATCTACCTTTTCTTCTAGTAAATGTAGGGTTTCTGATCTAATGTTTATGTTTTTGATCCACTTTGAGTTGAGTTTTGTGCAAGTTGAGAGACAGGGATTCAATTTTACTCTGCTACATGTGGATTTTCAGTTTTCCCAGCACCATTTGTTGAAGTGCTATATTTTCTCCAATGTGTATTTATGGCGTCCTTGTCCAGTAGGAGACAAATGTGTTTATGTGGGTTTGTCTCTGTGTTTGCTATTCTATTCATTGACCTTCATGTCTGTTTTGGTGCCAATACCATCCGTTTTTGTTACTACAGTTTTGTAGTATACTTTAAGTTCTGGTGTTGTGATGCCTCCTTCTTCACTTTTCTCACTAAGGATTTCTCTGGCTATTATGAGCCTCTTATTTTTCCAAATAAATTTAATGACTGTTTTTTGTGTTTCTATGAAGAATGTCATTGGAATTTTAACAAGAATTGCATTAAGTCTGTATAGTGCGTTTGATAGTATGGCTATTATGACCATATTCATTCTGCCTATCCAAGAAAATGGGAGATCTTTCTATCATCTAAGGCCTTCTTCAATTTCTTTCTTTAGTGTTCTGTAGTTTTCATTGTAGAGGTCTTTCACCTCTTTTGTTAGATTGATTCCTTTGTTTTGGGGGCTCGAGGGTTTTTGTTTGTTTGTTTTGAGGCTATTGAGAATGGAATAGTTTTCTTAATTTCAGCTGAGTTATCATTTGGAGCATAGGAATTCAATTGATTTATGGGTGTTAATTTTATATCCTGGTACTTTGCTGAATTTATTTATGAGTTCCAGAAGTTGACTTGTGGAGTTCTTTTGAGTCTTCTAAATATAGAATCATGTTGTGTGCATATAGGGATAGTTTGAACTTTTCTTTTCCTATTCATTTCTCTTTCATTTTTTTCTTCTGTCTAATTGTTCTGGCTAGAATTTCAAGGACTATGTTGAATAGAAGTGGTGAAAGAGGATATCCTTGCCCTGTTCCAGGTTTTAGAGGGAATGCTTTAAATTTTTCTCCATTTAGAATCATGTTGGCCTTGGGTTTAGTGTATATAGGTTTTACAATGTTGAGGTATATTCCTACTATTCCTAGTTTTTCTAGTGTTTGGAACACAAATGGATGCTGTATTTTGTCAAATAATTTTTCTGTATTTCTTGAGATAATCATGTGATTCTTGTCTTTAAGTCTATTGATGTGGTGAATTACATTTACTGATGTCCATATGTTGAACCAACCTTGCATATCTGTAATGAAACCTACTTGATAATAGTGTACTATCTTTTAAATATGTTTTTGTATGTGATTTTTGTTTTTTATTAAGAATTTTTGCATTTCCATTCATTGGGAATATTTGTATGAAGTTTTCTTTCCTTGATGTGTCTTTGGTTTTGGTATCAGGTGACACTGGCTTCATAGAATGAGTTTGGAAGGGTTCCCTCCTTTTCTATTTCATGGAATAATTTGAAGAATATTGTATTAGTTCTGCTTTGAAGTTCTGGTGGAATTCAGTTGAGAATTCATCTGGTTGGGCTTGTCTTTTTGGTAGACTTTTTGATGGCATCTTCAATTTCATTGCTTGAAATTGATGTTTAAATTGTATATGCCCTGATTCAATTTGGGTAGGTCATATTTCTCCATAAATTCGTCAATGCCTTCAAGATTTTCTATTTTATTGAAGTATAAGTTTTCAAACCAGTTTCTGATTATCCTTTGTATTTGAGTGGTGTCTTTGGTGATATTTCTTTTTTTCATCCCAAATTTTAGAAATTTGAGTTTTTTACATCTTTCTCATGGTTAACATGGCTAAGGATTTATCAATTTTACTTATTATTTCAAAGAACCATCTTTATGTTTTGCTAATGTTTTTGTTTCTTTCCATTTCATTTGATTTTAATTATTTACTGCCTTCTGCTGCTTTTAGTATTCATTTGTTCTTCTTTTTCCAGGGCTTTAAAATGTAACGTTAGGTTATTTGGTGACTTTCTGTTCTTTTAATGAATGAAGTCATTGCTATAAACTTTCCTCTTAGAACCACCTTCGTTGTGTTTCAGAGCTTTTGATATGTTGTGTCACTACTCTCCTTTGTTGCTTAGTATGTCTTAAATTTCATCCCTGATTTCCTCTGCTATCCTTTGATCATTTAGTACTGCATTATTTAGTCTCCAGTTGTTAGAGTATCTTCTGTTTTTATTGTATCATTGATTTCTAATTTCATTCCATTATGATCTGATAGAAGGCAAGATATATTCACTATTATTTTGTATTTACTCAGTATTACTTTGTGGCCTAAGATGTGGTCTACTTTAGAATATGATCCTTGTACTGCTGAGAAGAAAGTGTATTTAGTCATTGACAGATGAAATATTCTATATATTTCTGTTAATGCTGTTATTAATTGTATCTCTTAGTGCTATAGTTTCTTTGTTTAGTTTTTGTTTGGATAATCTATCTGTGATGAGACATGTGTGTTAAAGTCACCCAGTACTATGTGTTGTGGTCTATTTGGTTCCAGAAATTGAGAAGGATTTTTTTTTAATGTATATATATGTTCCATTGTTTGGGGAACAAATATTTATGATTGCTATATGTTGTTGATATATCATTCCCTTAAGTGGTATAAAATGATCTACTTGGTCCCTACTGATTGACTTTGGTCTTAAGTCCACTTTATCTGATATTAGGATAGAAACTTCTGCTTGTTTAAGAGGTCTTTGTGGATGATATTTTTCCCTTTCCTTTTATCTTCTTTCTGTGGATGTCTTTACCTATGACATGAGTCTCTTGGAGTCTTGCTTTTTAATCCAGTCTCTGTCTTTTGATGAATGAGTTTAGGCCATTTACATTCAATGTTATTGTTGACAGATAATTTTTATTCCCTGTCATTTTCATTTATTTCTGGTTTTTTATTTGAATTAGTTTCTCCTTTGATTAACTATTCTTCTACCATAGTTCCTCCCTTTGCTAGTTTTCAATTTTATTTTTTCATTTCTTCATCATGAAATATTTTGAGTATGTTTTATAGTATAAGCTTTCTAATTATGAATTCTGTTGACCTTTGTTTATCTTGGAAGGTTTTTATTCCATCATCATCAAATCTGGAGCTTGATTTGCAAGCAATTGTATTCTTTGTTGGCATCCATTTTCTTTCAGAACTTGATATATGTTATTCCAAAACCTCCTAGCTTTTAGGGTCTGGGTTGAGAAATCAGCTAAGATATGGATTGGTTTCCCTCTAAATTGACCTGTCATTTTTCTCAAGCAGCCTTTAAAATTGTATCCTTATTCTGTATGTTAGGCATTTTCCTATGACATGCCCTGGTGTAGTTCTGTTGTAGTTTTGTATATTGAGTGTCCTGTAAGCCTCCTGCACTGAATTTTCCATTTCATCCTCAATCTTTGGAAAAAACCTGAAAGTATTTCATTGAAAATATTGTGCATTCCTTTGGTTCGTATCTCCGAGCCTTCATCTATCCCAATAATCTTAAATTTGGTCTTCTCTTATTGTCCCTTATTTCTTGAAAGTTCTGTTTGTGTTCTCTTAACATGTTTTCTCCATAGTCAACTTAAATTTCCAGATTACGCATTTGTCTTCATTGCCTCAAACTCTGTCTTCCAAGTTGTCTAGTCTGCTGATCATACCTTCCATTAAGTTTTTAATTTAGCTTATTGTTTCCTTCATTTCAAGAATTTCCAACTGAGTCTTCCTTAGGATCTTTATCTTCTTATTGATCTTTCACTTCTTGGATTTTTTTCTCTGATTTCACACCTTACATCATCCTTTATCTCACAGATAAATTTAGCTATGAACTTTCTAAATTCCTTCTCTGGCATTTCCTCCACTGTGCTATCATTAGATTCTGTTTATGAGGTATTTTGATTTGTTTGGGATGGATTTTCCCTTATTTTTTCATGTAGTTTTTATGTCTACCCCTTTATCAGTAAGAATTGGAAGTACCAGAGCTTCTAACCTATGAATTTATAGTGTTCCTGAAGATTTCTAGTACCTCACATTTTAGGGGGAGACAAATAATAACAAAACCAATGCAATGAAAATTCAGCATTAAACTACTTAGTTTTTATTCTGGCATCTACAATGCTAATTAGGACTATAAACAGATAAGGTATGGTAGGCAATTGCCAATAGTAGATATATCATGTGTATAAAAGGGTTTTCTATTTCACAAAGTGAAGAGGGAGAATGCAGAGGAGATGCAGGATGTAATAATTGAGAGGGAGGATGAGAGACAATATTAGTAGTTAAAGGAAGAATGCAAGAAAGAACAATAGAATTTGGCTGTTAGTGAAAGAAAAGAAAGGAGGATTATCAAGGGAACTAGGAAAAAAAAAACAGTATAAAACAATACAAAACAAACAAAAAAATATATAAAGAAAACTGAAGGTATACTAATAAAAAAGTTCCCAAAAGACAGATTGAAGAAAATAAGAATCTTTAAGAAATGTTTGAAATAAGAAGAGTGAAACAAAATGTATATGTACAAATGTCTATGGACCATTCAGCATCCAAAAGTATTCTTTTTTAAAGTTTCTTTATGGAAGATTAAGGGATAGTTTCCATTGCTGTGATTGAATAATTATCTAAAATATTATATGTTGGTTGTTAGTTCCCAATTGACTTTCTGTTTTGTCTTGAGGTATGTATTGCATGCAAGAGTACTAGTCGGGACTGTCAATTCCTTCTTTTTGTGAAGCTCACCATTGTTTCTGGTTCTCAGTTTCCCTCCTCAGCAGTATGGGGGGTTGGCAATTTGGACTGTGTTGTCTACTCCACTCACAGCAAAGGGTTGTTGTAGAGTTTTGTGAAAGGGGTTCCCAGAGGAACTCCTAAAGGTGTGATTTGTGTCTACCTAGACCCCTTATACTTTGTGGAATGATGTTTGGTGAAGCTTTAAAATCAATATACCTCCAGAGCCCTGCTGCTTCCAATCTGCTCTGGGCAGCAATATCACTTGAATCTCCCTTGGGTTCCCATGGAAAGTCAGAGGAGCCAGTCCTTTGTGGCCCTCCTCCTGCCACAGTTCCAGGAGGTCGACCACCTGGGCTCAGTCCCAAAGCACATATTCACTCCTCCCCCAACCTGATCAAGTCCTGGGTTGTCC
This sequence comes from Glaucomys volans, assembly GCA_020662805.1. NCBI lineage: Eukaryota > Metazoa > Chordata > Mammalia > Rodentia > Sciuridae > Glaucomys > Glaucomys volans. The sequence continues at coordinate 128,737 of JAJEJO010003679.1, forward strand.
CTAGCTGGTCCCACCAGCCTTGAGATTCAAAGAGTGAGAAATACCCAGGATATCTCTGTTCTGAATGTCTCAAATTCCCCTGGGTGCAGCACTTTCTACACCTGAATTTCTCCTGGTTTTCTAGTCACAATCTGGGTTGCATGGTGAGCCTCTGCCAAGTCAGGTTTTTAGACCCAGATGCAATTACACAGTTCTGGGAACCAGGGTTTGGACACACACTGGCTGGCCACAGCAAAAGGTGGTGGCTGACTCTGCTCTCCACAGGTCACTGGGAGATTTGCAGCATCCCTGTCACATGAAAACAAAGTGCAGCTCACCCACTGGCTTAGCTCAACAATGTCAAGCGATCACCATCCTCTCTGCTTCAAGACACCCCCTGTTGCCATCTGAAATGCAACCTCTCTTAGTCTCTCTCTCTGTCCTGCTCACAGTGGATCTGCATCTGGTGGGCTCTTTCTTTCTTTCTTTTTTTTTTTTTTTTAATTTATTCTACCTCAACTTCTGTGTTGAGAGTCCAATATTAAATCCTAACAGGATTTCTTTCTTCTTTTTTTCTATTTTTCACTCACCTCAAAGAGAAGTGGCTTTTCTTCTTTCCTGCTCCAACACCATGAGGCCATTGGCCAGGTCAATATTCACTTCTTAACAGGTCCTAAAAGGAAGGACAGATGCTTTAATACTTAGGATACTCTCTTTTCTTTTTAGTAGCTATTTATTATCCTATTTTTATAAATCATCCCAGATGCTGGAATCCATTATATGTCTACATGTACAGGTCTTGTTGTAGTTAGACATATATATATATTTTTTTTCCAACATTATCTGAGAAAACTCTGGGTTGCCAGAGTCAAAAGATGCCATTGTTATTTCATAGCTGACTGCTTTCATTTGTATTTTTTATGGAAGCTGTATCCAACTGATACATAACTCTCTTGCTTTTAGGTCTTATTTTGTTTTGATGGGTCAGCTGGTAATTTGAGTAGCAACCATCATTTGTATACACAAAATTATTTATGTATATAAGTTTAGTAATTATTTGTGAGTATTTTTGAAGGTTGATAAATTTTGGCTTAAAATTTTTTCTGGGGCAGTAATACAATTTTTTGATTTACCCTGCTGGTAATTTGAAAAGAAGTGTTAAACTGGGAAACACAATGAAAAGGACCAACCATGAGAGGAGATCAAGCATGTATATGTAACCAAGCAAAGAGGAAAAACCATGAAACCAATTAATCCAGTTGGCTAAAGGTCTTTTTAATGAGTGATCTGTAATAACTGCCCTATTACCTTGGGGAACATAATCTAAAATACATCAAATTGAGCTTTCTCAATTATCCTGACTTCTTCTAACATGCTACACATTTACTCAAGAAGACTGTGCTAACTCTGATTTTATTTTGACTTATTATGTCAATGGCAGCTTGTTGGGATTATGTATAATGATGAGCACTATATCTCTGAACACCATATTTGACAAAGTATAAACAAGATGCACTCAAATCTCTAGAAGATATGTATCTATACCATTCAAAAATGACCCATATAAGTTACTTTACCTGTAAGACTCAAGATGGCTCACTGGACATAATATAATGACTTCTTAGTTGAATTATTAGAGCATGTATTAAAATGATTTTAGGTTTAAAAAATATTCAATTTCATTATGCTATGTGAAGAGAGTTACCTGCAATCACAAAAAGAACTCGAGTCAAAATGAAATTCCACACCTTTGAGATCTTTCAAATCTTATACCTGAATTTCTCTATAAAGGTTTCTCAAAATTAATCAGAATATATTAAAATATAATTATGTAGCAATTTTTATGGAGAAAGTTCAAATGCAAATATTGCCTCTTTGCCAAGTACAGAGATTGTTTAGGTAGGAGAATTGCAATTTAACTGAGAGTACTATGTCCTTACTAATTTATTCAAATTCATGTAATAATTATCTAACTAATTAGCTGAAAACACAACTTGTTCTATTATTCATTAAATGTAAAAATTCCACCCAGAATAAAGGGCTCTAAATAAAAAAATTGTTTAAATTCTCTAAAAATACTGATAGAAAGCTGATAATAACTACTAAGGAAATAGCAATAATTTAGAAATAATTTTAGTTAAGTCAAATGAATTGAAATAAATGGAAAAAAAATTGGATTCTACTATTGATTAGTTATTTAGAGGAAGGTCACTTTGATTAAAAGAAGCAAGAATAGTTTATAGCACTTTATACTTATTTCCACAGAAATCATCAAATGTGTTTGTCTTCCAATTCTGAGAGATGATTATGGGTTACAAATTAAAACTATCAGACCATTATATTTTACCTTCCATTATTAGTTTTATTTCTAAATATATACCAGCAGCAATAAAGATGGAAATGAAATTCAACAATTAAAAATAAAAGTTAATAACGTGAAGATAACTTTCAATCATTAATTCCTTAAGTTCCTTATTATTAATTGTAACAAAAAGGAGAAAAAAAGACACAGCATTGTGTAACTTCATTCTATACAGAATCACATCTTGAATATTGTGTTAGACGTTCTCTTTCAAGGTATAAAAATGTTTATCCTCAGAAAGTTTTGCATTAAGTCATATGACCCAACTGTGAAGGGGTGATTGTTCAATATAAACATACAATCTAGTGTAACCGAAGTAAGATTTTTCTGCCTGTGTCTCATGATTCATCAAAACAGCAAGATAACCAAGTTCTATGATGTTCACATATGTCCATTCTCATATGGCCTGGCCTGTTGGGTCTGGATTTTTTCACTCAGCATACTGATTTGGTGATGCTCCGGCATCATCACATGTTCCATTAGCCCATCTCTTCTATTGCTCGGTAGAGTTCTGCTGAACAGTTGGACTAGCTTGTTCATTCTTTCATCCTTTGATGGGTATGTCCATTGTTTTTAGTTTTGGGTAATTTTGAGTAAAGCTGATATTCAAATTGGCATAATGTCTTCTGTGGGGACACTAAGGTCTGAATGTCCCTTCCAAAACTCATGTTGATATTTAATTGCCTCTCTGATGGTATTGAGAGGTGGAAACTTTAAAAGGTCATGAAGTCATGAATGGATTCAGTCCATTTCACTGGATTGGGAGAATTATCATGGGAGTGACTTTGTTATAAAAATGAGTGTGGCTTCCTCTAGCTTTCTTTTGTCCCCACTCTCTTGCTGTGTCATGGTTCTCTGGCCTTGTGATGCCTTACATATCTGTTGTTCAGATTTAATCATTTCTTATTTTCACGCTTCTGATTCATGCAGTCTTTTGTCCTTCCAATTCTCCTGCCAAGTTTCTCTGTGCATTGATGTTACTATTTGGTAAACATATGTGTCATTTCTAAAGTATCCATTAAAATTTATCTCTATTTCTTTGTTAAAACTTTTTAGTTTTAATTTGTCATAGACATATTTGTCATTGCTCATTGAAGCATTTTTACATTGTCTGCTTTAAATGTTTGTCCCAAAATTCCAACATGTCCGTCATCTCCAAGTAGTGATTTATTAATATGCCATTTAATAAAAAAAAGTTTGTATGAGCTCTCACTGGTTCTGTTATAATAAGTGATATTCTACTGAAGCCTGGGAATATGGGTCTTATTTAACTATTCTAGTTAGAAGGATTCTTTTTGAAGAGATCTGGGAGGGGAAGGAGAGGTCACCCTGTTACGGCCAGATACTGGTAGAATTCTGGATTCTCCACTGAGCCTCTGCTGACACCTGAGGATTTGCTCCATGTTATTGCTGGTGGGAGGCTTCCCTTCCCCATATGGTTTTCACTGACGCTAATGAAGGAAGGGAATACCTAGCAAGGAATATACAGCAGGCTACATAGTAGGTATTCACTGATACCACCTTGACCATGAAACTGAGGTGTCTCCTTATATCTAGGGAGAATGAATGTTTAACCCTCTACTTAGCTTTTGCAGGTGGGGATGGTATTGAGTCCATAATATTCCTACATGCTGTTGGTCTGGAGAAGAGTGGTCATTGTTTAAAATTTTCTGCCTTCTAATTTGTTCCATTCCCTGGTTCTTTGGGTAGAGAAAGCAGAATTTGGGAAGGATGGGGGCGGGGTGCCTTTTCTTTTTTTTTTCTTCCATGCCTATTTGTGTTCTGAGATTTTTCAGGTTCAATTCTGTAATTTATGAGTCAAAAATAGCACAGGGAATTCGGTTATGTTCCATTGTCATTCCTTGTACCCTGAGTCCCCTACACAGTGTCTCCTTTCTTTCAACTTCCAAATTATTATAGTTGTTTATGAAGTCTAGAGCTTTTAATCCTACTTAGTGAGAGAAAGAGTAAAAGCACATCTATTCCATCTTCCTAGAAGCAGAAGTTCATAGAGGTTATTTAAATCAACTTAATTAAATAGTTTCCTTGATAGTCTGCAGATACCAGCATGACTTCCAACATTCTTACATAGAAAAATATTTCAGTAATATGTATATTTGAAATGAATATACCAAATTGCTTTGGTTCAATTTATTTTGTAGATAATAAAATATGGATTCCTTAACATAATTTTGTCCTCACAGCACAATAAATTTGAAGTCAAAATTTGTGATAGTCTGAATTTTATTATGACATTTTCTTTGACCAGAACCCACATTTCAGTACCAGTCAGACTTTGAACCAGACATCATTGTCTCTGACAAATGTTGGATCCATGTCTAATGTGGGGAGAAATGTAGATTTTTGATAAAATATGTTTGTTTTCACTTATAATATTATCATGAATCCAGAACACATGCCATTGAACTTAAATGTTGTAACTATTTCTGGGCTTAATTATTTCAAGATAATTGGAACTAAATTTCAGGTACTGATTAATCATATTCTCTTAGTACTTTGGCAAGTGGGTCTATACTTACACTTTTACATTTGAACTGAATAACATATAAGCATTGTTCAGTGTGGATACGCTGATAATGTAGATATTTGGGCTCAAAATTTCTTACTTTTCCACTTGTTAACCTATTTATTCCTTTGCTGTGACTACTGCATATCTATTAATCATCCACTGTTGAAACCATGAATCTTCATCCTCCTGGATTGTTCTGTTTTTTAATGACTGTGGAACCCATCACTACTAATAAAGTATAATCCATAATTCTGGCTTTTATTTTGCTTTCTTGTATTTTAAGTAAAAAGATCATAAACTTTTAAAACAATTTTCATATATAAGCAAATATCACTAAGTAAAATACAGTTAACACAAAGCATTGCAAATATATATTTTTTTACTTTTGTACTTAGTGATTAATTTTCTGTTATTTTCTTGCATATATGTTGTGTTAGTTGGCTTTTCATCAATGTGTCCAAACTATCTGACAAGAACAATGTAGAGAAAAAGATGATTTTGGGATCAGAACTTCAGAAGTTCAGTTCATGGTCAGCTTGTTCTACTGTTCTGGGCCTGAGGTAAAAGAGTACCATGGCGGAAGGGTATGGTAGAGAGAACTGCTTAGCTCATGGCAGATAGAAGCAGAAAGAGAGAAAGTGAGGAGCCAGGGCCAAATCCCCAAAAGACACCCCCAGTGACCTATTCCTCAGACCCTTCCCTGCCTGCCAATGGTAATCCCTTTAGGTCTCATAATCTAGTCATTCCAACTTTGAACATTCCTGCATTGCCACATGAACAATTTGGGGCACATCTCATATCCAAACCATAACATGTGGAAAGCATTTTTATGTAACTCATTAATTAGTGAACATTAGAATTATAGACTATAGACCAGAAGGGACCTTAGGCATTCATCTTTTTACAGATGAGAAAGTTAAAGCCCACAGAGGTAAAATTTTGAAAAATCGAGTAAATGGATTTATAATACTTAAATTAATGTTAGATTTAGTCTGAAAAATAGATCTCCAGATTCACAGGCATTTTAATTTTATTTTTGTTTTGGTTTGCTTTAAGAAGGGAAATGCTTATTTTAAGAAAACTAGAGATCAATCTGAACTACATGTTATTAATTTGTCTGGTCAGAGCATCAAGTAGAGGCTTTTAAAATTTATCTTTCTGTCATAACCGCACAGGTGATGGCTGCACACAAATATTGCTTCCAATCACCAAGAAACACCTTTCATTTAGTGAGATCTAAGTTACTCCCTCACAGATGGCCATGCGAATACGTGCACTGTCACATATAATTTTGTCTAACTTCAGTGTGCACCTATGCTTTCCTGTAAAGCACTTCTTTCCCTCTAATTGGGATTACCCTTCTCAGTTCATTATAAAAGCCATTAGGCTTCTCACTTATCATTCATTATCTCCTAGAGGCAAGCCCAGAGGAACCAGTTTTCATTCATCTTTATTTCATTTTCCTGAGATTAGTTCTAGTGTTTTACTATTAGCTATCTGTAATGTTGGAGTGATATATTAATAATGTTATAATTTTTCCCGTAATGAGGTGTAACAATGAAAGTATAAGCAATTCTGACTTGCCTGAAAATATGAGTTTGGACAGCTGGGCTTCTGTTTTGAAAAGCTTCTTTCTTGGTTTGGAGGTTGATGCCAAATTCCTTCCAGTTTTTTTTTTTTTTTTTTTTTTTTCTGTCAGACCACCAAATGCTACCCTAGCTTTGTTAATGTAATCTCCTTTCCCTTGTATTGTACATGTATGTGTGCAGCATTTTTCAGACCATTAAAAATGATTTTTGCTAGAAGCAGTATTTCTATATAAAATATGTGTATATATGTTTAAGTAAAATTAGTCAACTTAATATATATAGTAATCTCATACAAGGTGTGCACTAAAGTTAAAATGGTTACTGCATAGATCACTTTTGAAATGACTAAGTACTTTCATCAAGGCATTTGATTGACTTAACCAAAATTTCTTGAAATTCTAGAGTGTGTCAATAGATAAATGCAGATTCTTATATGTAAATTCATAAAAGTGAACTTAAATAAGATAAAAGCAATTTCTGAAGTGATAGTTAAATGTGAATTGGGCTAAAATATATAATTAAAGAGCCAAATTACAAATCCACCCTCTTAATTCTCACATTTAATTATGATAATTGCAGTCTTATTGTAGAATAATGATTTCTTTTTAAAGCATAAACACCAGGCTATGGTATTTAGACTAGCAGAAATAGGAGGATATTTTTGTCTGTTAAGTTTAGAAACAATATGTTTTTTTCACTTCTGGGTAGCGAAATCCACTGGAAAGAATGGAGCACACACTGAAAGCTCTGGAAGAGCCTGAAGTAGTGGATGGTAACCAGAAGTGCTTTGAGAATGATGGGAGGAGCTTTGCTTTCAGAAGACAGACTAAGCATACTTTTCCAACCTCTCTTTCTAAGTGCTCTTATGATCTTTGGAGTTATATTGAACATAAACACAAGAAGGTGCTAAAATGTGCAGAGAGGATGAATCCACTAGGGGCACTAGGATGGAAGCGATGTCAAGGTGATGCATCCTTTCAGGTATCATTTTGCCTTACACAATTCAGTCTGGGTGACAGAAAGCAGATATTCTGCAAACACCAAAAGCCAAAGACCAAAGAAGTTCCCCCCAAAACTTTCTTTCTCTACCCAAAAGACCAGGAGACAGTCATACTATCAAGATAAACACTTTTGAAAATTAAACGTGGTACTTCAGCCCAACACCTCAGGGATAAAACAGTAACAAAAAAACACAACCTGTAGTTCAGTTGTGTCCCCTTCTTTCCCATAACAAAGAGCAAGGTACACCTAAAGAATCTGGAAAATCTGGATTCCCTCCCCTACAAGGTTGTACCAGGTGACCCCAACCCCAGCAGGAGAGGCTGGCAAAGAGGCGCTTGTGTGGATTTGGGAGTTTGTCCCCACAAGATGGCAGAAAGGTACTCTCCACACTATAGTGTCAGCAGAAACCTCTTTGACAGCAGAGAAGCCCCTCCTGCCTTTCTCACAGAGGTGTTGTCAGAGGAGGATGAGAGAAGATCAGGAGTTTTACCAGATCACTGCGAAGAGAAATGCAGCCATTCTCCCACACAGTCATGGAAGCCATAGAAGAAGAAAGGCAAGGGACCCTGTTATGTCCACAGTGAGATCCCCAAAGACAAAATAAAGAAGCCAAACTTCCATTGACACCCAAAAGTGAAAAGGACCCCTTTCCTGGTCACGACTCAGTGGAGATGGAGAGGGCACAGAACACCCATCCCGCACTAGAGCACTAGAGTAACATGGCGTCCCACCTCCACACAGGAGCAGTCAGAGGAGGCCTGCTGAGAGAGACAGATGGAAGCACTTGCAGAAACTCAGACCACAGCAGCCCCAAAGTTCAGGTTTTCAATAGAAAATTCCCTCTTCAGACTGTTAACCACTGAATGAGAAAAGACAATCTATCAAGGCCAAACCTGCAGTGAAACAAAACCGAATTAAGGGACAAAGACTTTAGAGCCTCTTCATAAAGAGGCTTCAAAAAAAATTACAAAAGCTCTTAAAAGAAAGACAAAGCAATTTTCAGAAAAAAACGAAGACACATGGAATTTTTTTTAAATAATTAAAACACAATAACAAATGCAAAAACAAAAATGAACAAGCAAACCAGTATTTAGAAAAAATTGAAACAACCCAATCCAAAGAACAGAGGCAGAAAATAAAAATGAAAATGTGAACAGAGCCTTAGGGACTGATAGTGAAATAATAGAGATTAAATGATTTTGTCATCAAAGGTCCAGAATGAGTTGAGAAAAGGAGTGAGCATAAAAAGTACTTGGAAACAATGGCTGCAGCTTTACAAATTTGGCAAAGTAAACAAACCTAGAAGTTGGAGAAGCTGAGAAAATTTCCAACAGGATGATTCCGAAGGTTTCCATAAGCCACTCTCCTGCCCCCCCCCCCCCAAAGTATTCAAATGCCTGAAATTTAAAGAAAAAGAAAAAAATATCTTGAAAACAATGAGGGGGTAAGTCCTCAGGGTAGAAAAAATGTAAGGACTAGATTTTACCTTGGAAACCATGGAGGCCAAAGGGAAGTGACACATTTTAAAAGGGCTGACTAGGGGAATTGTCAATATAGAATATAGAATTCTCTATTCACTGAAAATAGGTTTCCAGACTAAAGGGAAAAACCAAAATATTCTCAGTTAAGGAGAAACAGAATTTGTCAATAGCAGATCTACGTTTGATGTTATTAAGTGTCTAATGGAAATTCTCAAAAGAAGAAAGAAACAATAAAAGGGGCAATATTGAAACATCTAGAAGAAAGAAATAACAATGGAGAGAGGAAAACTATTCATAAATACAGAAGCATTTTCCTCTTCTTTGGATTTCCTAATTCATATTTAGTGGTTAAAACAAAATCATAGCACAATCTTATGTGATTTGAAGTGTATATAGAGGAAAAGTCCCAGGCATTCCTATAATAACCAGGAGAGGATGAAGCACTGTGAATGGAGATATGGCTTCCACACGTCCTTCACACTGGTAAATGTCAGTGCTGGTGGTCTGATGTCATAGCTAGAGAAAGTACCAAAATGCTGTACGGCAGATACACCCCAGAAGCAAGTGGAATTCAAGACAGTTCAAGCAACCTATGAAAAGAAAATAGACAAATGACAAATAAGAGGAAAGGGAGAATGAAAAACAGAAAGACAAATGTATGCCCAAACACAGTAGCAATTACATTAAATATGAGTGATCTGACCATACCAAGTAAAATATAGCAATCAGGTAAACAAGATAAAAACAGGAATCTACTTCACATGCTGTCCACAAGAAGCTTACTTCAATTATAAAGGAAGAGGCTGATTGAAGGAAAAAAAGAAAAAGAAAGAAAGAAAGAAAGAAAGAAAGAAAGAAAGAAAGAAAGAAAGAAAGAAAGATTGCATGCAAATGTTAATAAAAAGGAGTGGTTCTATTAATGACAAATAAACTTGAAATTAAAGAAATTTTTTCAGATAAAAGTAGGAATATGATATAGGATCATTCCAAGAGGACATTAAAAATCCTAATTGTTTATTAACAACAGAGAAAACCCTAACAATATGTGAAGCAAGAAGTTAGAGAAATGAAAGAAAAAATAACAAGCGACTGCTTTTATAGTTGGAGACTTCAACACTCTGCAGAATAACTAGACAGAAAATCAGCATGTATACAAAGCTCTACAGCATTAACCCATAGGAGAAAGCTGGCAGGTTTCTAATATTCCAATAGCAGTAGAGTGTACTATTTTTTGCATTCTCACAAAACATAGAGTACGGTGAACCATAGCCTGGGCTGCAATGTGGACTTCAGTAAGATTTTTAAAACTTGAAATCACACCAGTGTTTTTTTAATGGAAGTAAGTCAGATACCAATAACAGAAAGGTAAGTGAAAAATATCCAAACATTTAGCAACAAAACCATACATATCTACAAAAGACAAAAAAGTCCACAAGACAGAGAGAAACTCTCAATATAAATGAAAATAAAACAGGAAGTGCTAAATGAAGAAATAGATCAAAATATGTAGAACACAGGTAAAACAGTGCTCAAAGGAGTATCTATAATTGTAAATTCTTCCTTTCAAAAAGTCTCCAATCAATAAGCTAAGCATAGCTCAAATATCCAGAGAGAAAAAGAGCAAATAAATCTAAAGCAAAAGGAATAAAAGAAGTACTAAACACAATTAACATTTTAAAGTATTATTTTTCTTCTTCTTCTTTTTTTTTTTTTTTTTTTGTGGTGCTGGGGATTGAACCCAGGGACTTGTGCTTGCAAGGCAGGCACTCTACCAACTAAGCT
>JAJEJO010003679.1:139561-217679 GCA_020662805.1 Glaucomys volans
AAAACCATACATATCTACAAAAGACAAAAAAATCCGCAAGACAAAGAGAAACTCTCAATATAAATGTAAAGAAAACAGGAAGTGCTAAATGAAGAAAAATATAAAAATATGTAGAACACAGGTAAAACAGTACTCAAAGGAGTATCTATAATTGTAAATTCTTCCTTTCAAAAAGTCTCCAATCAATAAGCTAAGCATAGCTCAAATATCCAGAGAGAAAAAGAGCAAATAAATCTAAAACAAAAGGAATAAAAGAAGTACTAAACACAATTAACATTTTAAAGTGTTATTTTTGATTTATAGATTCCATACCTAACACCAACATAAATGTGTTTGAAGATTATTAGATTATTCTTTATCTTCTTCAGCCCCAAATATTTATTTCCTTCTAGAAATTTGCATCCTGTTTTACCTTGGTGTTTCTCTGCAACTCTAGACTTCCCTCCACAAGTTAATGCTTTTAAATCTACTCATATTTTAGAATGAAGCAGAGACAGCTGCCTCAGAGACTTCTTTATGTAGATGTAGCATGTTCATAGAAAGTGGCTGGTTGGTAGGTATTTGGAATTCAAATTGTCAAGAACTAGAAGGCTTTCCTTTAATGCAATAGTGGATTAGTTCCCAGAGCTGCCATAATAAATTACCAACAGTTTAATGTCTTAAAACAACATGTATTTTCTTTCAGTTTTGGAGGCCAGAAGTACAAAATCAAGATTGTCAGGGCTGCACTCCTTCTGAAGGCTCTAAAGAAGAATCATTCCTCATCTCTTCTGAATTTCAGGTACCTGTAAGCAATCCTTGATGTTCCTTGGCATAAGGGGTGTGACTCCAACCTCTTCTTCCTTCTTCTCATGGCTTTCTTCTCTGTATGTTCTCCTGTTTTTACAAGGGCATGACTCTGAATTTCCATTAATATCATTCTGAGATCCTTACATATGCAAAGGCCCTTTTTACAAATGAGAACACAGTCACAGGTCATGAGTGGACATGCCTTCCAAGAGGTCATCATTTCACCCACCATGAACAATGCCTACTGATCCTTTCAAGAAAATTGAAGTAAGTCAAGTTTTCTCCTTTCCTAAGGAGAAAAGTTTGCTTTGCAATCTGAGATTTGGTAACAAAAAGTATTCTTGCTGAATGATTTAGAGTGGTTGACAGTCCACATAAAGATCTTCAGTTCATCTTCTTCTTCCCAACTTCACTACTCAATTATACTCTCTGTTGCACCTGCCATTTTTGAGGATGAAGCTCTTCATTTTGTCAGTGGCTTTCATGCATGTGAATTTCATAGTCACGGCTTCCTTCTCTCACAGTCACCATTTGTGTTACTCCATCTATTTTCTCTTCTCCAGAGAATTTCTAAAACCTGGCTTTTATCAGTGGTTTCTCCCATTTTTTGTTGATAATAAACAATTATACTTTAAAAATATGTTAACTATCACTCATATGAAATCTCAGAAATGAGAGGTTAAAAATGCCTATTCTGTTTATATCAACTCTTGAAGTTCAGTGTATTTCCTTATAAACTACCAGCTAAAAGTTACTTCACATTATTATATGTATATGTGTGGATTATTTCATTTTCCTCTTATTGTTTGAAGATTAAGTGAAATAGTATATATGGAAAAATGTATACATGGTTTGAAGTAGTCAATGAATCTTAACTATAATAGAAAATGAGTCTATACCCAATGAAGGAATTAATAAATCATTTAAAAATTTATTAGAGAAAATATATTCACTTATACCTAATAGATTTTTAATCGTATTTTACTAAAACATAGATATTAAATATCAGAGAATATTTGTTTCCAAACCACCAACAATGCAAAGATTCTCTATTTTTAATCTCAACAGAATGTAATATGATTTCCTGGAACTTGTCAAAATATCATTTGTCATTTCCCATCCTCCAACTTTCAATGGCATATACATTAATACATGATTGTAATTTCTGCAGTGCTCTCTTTAAATTTTTTCATGAATTAATCAGTTCAAAGACTGTGCAGATCATATCACTTGATACTTAAAAATTCATGACTACAAGCTGGTTTTTGAAAGACAGCCATAATTTAGTGTTATGCTTGAATAAATCACATAGCATTCAAGAAATGTTGTTGATCACTTTAGAAATTAGGCAACTCAATTCCCCCTCAGGAAAAAAATATTTGATTTTTTGTTTACTGAAGTTAATTAAAGTGCAAAGTTATAATCTTCTCACTCTTTGCTAGACAGGAAGTTACTTAAATTCTGAGTATGTATTAGTCATGCCAGAGCAATGAGAGTAATTATTGTCCTTTATTAACCAGTAGTTTTGGAGTATAAGATCTTTGATAGACGGGAAAGTGTTTTCTTTTATTCTGTATTCCTAATGACTACTCCTGAACATAACACGCAGTAAGCATTCAATCCATATGCATGATTATAATCACATTACTACTATTTACAGTCAACTTTGAGTCAAGAGAATTGTGTGAAAATATTTCCTACATAAAGCAATAAATCTAAGATCATACACGTATGAAATGTTTCTAATCTAAGACTATCGACTGTATTCTATATGTATGAGATATTATTTGACTTTGAAATGGACAACAGGTATGTTCTCTTTTGCATATTTCCATTTTCAAAGAAACAATAATTTGAGTACACATTATATATATACATATTGAATGCATATTAGATTCAAAGAACTTAACAAAAAGCACAGAGTGTAAAAGTCATCTTTCCCTTATGGTATTAGATTGGCATTTCAGTAGAGAGATGCAGGACTTGTCATTAGAAACAACCTAAGCATCCAACAATAGGTTTAAATGGAATAAAGTAATTCTATTAAATGAATTAAGCTTACTATGATAACATATCTTACATATGATATTTAATGCATGGGACATATTTATGACTGATTCAATTATAAGAATAGTTTACTACAAACACACATTCACACACATACATATATATATCACATACATATCTATTTCTATCTTCATATGTATATAAGCAAACATAGGTATATGTATCTATCTACTTATCTTACCTATCTATATAATATATTGACAAGTTTATTAAAAGAACAAGCAGGACACAATGTACCCTGAGATGTCATTGTAGGAAGTATTTGTATTTTAATTGTTTTAATAATCTATCACTTCTTCACTTAATTCATATTATTTTTCAAATCAAGTAAAATGAGCAAATACTATTCAAATAACTGACTCTAGATTTAATTGTTGTATTAGTGTAGTTAGGTTAATACAATTTTAAAAATTAAGACTGTGAAAGCAAATAACTGTCATTAGCATGAACTTAGAAAAAATACATTTTTATCCTGTGACAAGCATTCTATACTGCTAAGTATGTCTTTGAATATACCATTCTGTTAAAGGTACAATGGCATGGCTGTTCTCATGCAAATATCTTCATGCAGGGCCATTTTGATAGGATATTGTACTAGTCAACTACTCATAACTGTGATCAAAATACCTGACAAACAACTTAGAAGGGAAAAAATTTATTTGGGTCTCTGTTTCAGAGGTCTCAGTCCATGGTCCCCAACTCCATTGCTTTGGGCCTGAGATGCGATCAGAATGGTGGAAGAGTGTGGCAGAGAATAACTGTTCTGTTCATGGCCACCAGGGAAGGGGTAGGGGAAGGTGTCAGGGACAGATAAAGTCCAAGGTCATAACCCAGTGACCTACTTTCCCCAAATAGACCCCTCTGCCTACAGTTAACTCTGAGTAGGCTATTCAGCTGTGAGTGGATTAATCCATTTTCTGGAGATACACGCAGACACAGACACACATAGACACACACACACATTTTCTGGATTAATTGACTCATGAGGTTAGAGTTCTAATGATTGCATAACACCCCAACTCTGAGCCTTGCTGCATTGGAAACCAACCATGATTTCCACACTTAAGCTTTGCGGAACATTCTAGGTTCAAACCATAACAGATATAAAATATCATTTCTGTTGAAGTTACTGAATATGTAATTATAAAGCAATAAGTAAAAGAGACATTCTCAATTCTTCTGTGAATACCATATACATCACTAATCCCCATGACTACATGCTAGTAATGGGTAGAACTCAGGAGCAGGATATATTAGACATGGAATATAGATCTGAAAAGAAAGAAGGAGCAAGCATTTCCATCAAAAATTACTTTATTAAAAAATAGTTACTTTGCATTTTATTCCTCCAATATAGACTCTATCACCCCTCCTGCAACAAATTAACCTATTGAAAGCATATTAGATATCATCCATGATGGCATAACTGAGATTTGATTTAACTTCTCACTTATTAACTCTAGAAAACTATACAAAATATATGAAACAACTTTATTCAGATAGGCAGCACTGGATTCATGTTCCTAAGGAATGGCTAATAAGCAGGAAGAACTTACAAAAGCCTTAGACTTCTCAGTTAAGGTATATTTCCAGTTACAGTGCAGGTAGGATGATCATGTGCAGAATACAATGTTGCTAAGTCAGGAAGCCAGGTCACAGGAAGACGGCTGGTGTGTCAGTAGTGAGAGAAGTTGCAGGACAGTGTTCCCAGGATGTGGAGGCTATAAACAAAGTAACTTCAAATCTCAGTAACAGAACCTTTGACTTTGATGAATGCTTAGTGGCAAATATGTAGAGTGAAACACTGTGACTAGGGCCACATGCAATCTGGGAACAGAGAGTTAAATAGTGCCTGAAGTTTTCCAAAAGGGAAGAGTCATTTGCTTTCTCAACAGTCAGAATACATTCCTTGTTAAGCAATTAAAGTACTCACTACATAATTTATATTTCTTTGTATATGTCATTTATTTATGTTGAAACTCTACCATTTATGGAGGAAATACTACAATAAGTTCCATTTTTATAACAAACTTTGAATGGATCAAATCAAACCAAAAGTAGCATAACTGTCAACAGCAGAAAATAGTGTAAACTATTAAGAAGGCAAGAAAAAACTCCAATATTCAATAATGTAAAATTCATGGGAGTTAATCTATAATCAGTAGACATGCCAAAAAGGCAGGAAAGTATGATCTACATCAGGAAAAAAACACTCTATAGAAACTGATACAGAATTAAAAAAGAAGAAAAACATAACAGACAAGATGTTAACTACATTCAAGTATTAAAGGAAATTTAAAAAGTGAGAAGAAAATTACTAGACATAACATAGCAAAGACATTTTCTAGAGTTGAAAATTAAATATCCAAAGTGGAACCTGAGAGGACAGAAATATTGGCAGCCCATGTCTACTAATCACGTCAATATCCATCATAACCAAATTCCTGAAAATTAATGTTAAAGAAAAAAACGAATTCCTGACTTCAAACTACACTACAAAGACATAGTAAGAAAAGCATAATGATGCTGGCATTAAAAATAGGTATGTGAACTAACTGAAAAGAATAGGAGATAATCAAACCCACACATCTCTAGTTGTCTGATTCTTGACAAAGGTACCAACACATAAATTGGAGAAAAGACAGTCCCTTTAACAAATGTTCCTGGGAAAACTGGATATTCCTATGTAGGAGAATAAAACTGGATGCCTATCTCTAAACCTGCACAAAAGTCAATGCAAAAATGGATCAAGGATCTAGGAATAAGACCAGAATCTTTGCAACAGTTGGAAAAAAAATAGGAGAAACACTTCCACACGTAGTCACAGGCTGTGACTTCCTGAATAAGATTCCTGTAGCTCAGGAAAGCAAATCAAGAACCAATACATGGGATAAAAAACAATTCAAAAGCTTTGAGCATCCAAACAAACAATTAGCAGTATAAAGTGATGGCCTATGGTTTTTTGGGTTTGGCTTATTTCACTTAACATGGTATTCTCCAATTCCATCCATTTACCTGCATATGTCATAATTTTATTATTCTTTATGACTGAATAATATTCTATTGTGTACATACACCACAGTTTCTTTACCCATTCATCTATTGAAGGGCATCTAGGTTGGTTCCACAATCTAGCTATAGTGAATTGAGTTGCTATAAACATTGATGTGGATGCATCACTGTAGTATGCTGATTTTAAGTCCTTTGGGTATAGGCCAAGGAGTGGCATAGCTGGGTCAAATGGTGGTTCCATTCTGAGTTTTCTAAGGAATATCCATACTGCTTTCCAGAGTGGCTGCACCAATTTGCAACCCCACCAGCAATGTATGAGTGTACCTTTTTCCCCGCATCCTCTCCAACACCTGCTGTTGCTAGTATTCTTGATAATAGACATTCTAATTAGGGTGAGGTGAATTCTTAGGGTGGTTTTGATTTGCATTTCTCTTATTACTAGGGATGTTTAACATTTTTTCATGTATCTGTTGATTGCTTATAGATCCTCTTTTGTGAAGTATCTGCTCATTTCCTTAGCTCATTTATTGATTGGGTTATTTGTATTCTTGGTATAAAGTTTTTTGAGTTGTATGATTTTACTTTGTGTGCAACTGAAAAACGATAGTTGTACTCTATTTGTGTACAATGAACTAAAATAAAAAATAAATTAAAAAAATTAATTGCTGACACATAAAGGCAACCACAATGCTTTAACTAAATACATGAATAAACAAACTAAAATTAAAAAAAAGATAGCCTACAAAATGGAAGAGTATCTTCATCAGTTACTTTTCTGACATAAGATTAATATCCAGAATGTATAAAGAACTCACAACGCTCAATATCAAAAACCAAATTACCCATTCAATAAATGGGTGATAGAACTGAGCAAATGCTTCTCTAATGAAGAAATAAAAATAGCCCACAGTTATTTGAAAAAAAAAAAAGTTCAACATCTTTAGCCATAAAGAAATGCAAATCTAAACTCCAGCAAGATTCCACCTCCAGGTAGAATTGCAGTCATCAAGTATACAAACAATAATTAATGCTGGGGAAGATGTGGACTAAAGTTTACTTTTAGACATGGTGTGTAAGAATGTACCTTAGTAGAACCACTATGGAAATCAGTGTAGAGGTTCAGCAAAAAAATAACACTAAAATTACCATAAGATACAACTATACCATTCCTTGGTACTTATCCAAAGAACTAAAGTCAGCATGACTTAGGGACACACGCATATCCATGCTAATCATCACACAGTTCTCAATAGCCAAGTTACGGAATTAGCCGAAATGCTGGTCAACAGAAGAATAGAAAAAGAAAATAAGGCATATTTACACAAGGGAGTTTTAGTCAACCATAAAGAAGAGTGGAATTACATTATTTGCAGGAAAATGGATGGAACTGGAACACATCATGTGAAGTGAAATCAGTCAGACACAGGAAGACAAGTACTGTATTTTTCTCTCATATGTGGAAGCTAGAGAGAAAAAAAAAAAGAAAGAAAAAGAGCATGTTATGAAAGTATGAGTGAAACCCTTAGGGTAGAGGAAGAGGAAGAGGAGCAAGAGGAGAGAGGATGGAAAGACAAGGGATGGTACTGGGAGTTATATTGATTAAATTATTTTGTATGCATGTGTGAACATACCACAATGAAATCCACCAATCTGTATAGTTAAGATGTACCAACAGATACATTTTTTGGAAAGTACCTAAGGGAAAATGATACATTTTATGAAAAGACATTGTATAAAAGATAGCCATCATGAAAAATATGTCATTCAAATAAAAATGAGCAACATTTTTAAAGCAATGAAACTCAAACTACAATTCAATTTTATGGAAGCTTCTTTTAGGAAAGAAAGATACAGTAGAACTTCAAAGGAACAAAAGCTGAGAGAATGTATGGTTAAGAATATTAAAGAGACTTTTTTAAGCAGAAGGGTTAAAACAGGTGGGAACTTGGAGATAGGTAAAAAGAAGATATGAATAATGGAGAAATGATATGTAAAGAGACTTTTTCACATTTCAAAATTTTATTTAGAATGATTGCTTAAAACAAAGTAGTCATGCTATGGGATTTTTAAACACAGGCATAAGTAAGATAACTGACAAAAGTAGCACAAAGAATGGAAGGATGCAAAGATGATATGCTGCCGTCATGCTGGACCAATGTGAAGTGATACTGCCGAACATCATCTGACAGAAGCCACCTGCCTAAACCCAGAAACAAGTTCCCCAAATAAACACAGATTTACAGCTTACCCCAGGGTGCATTGAATGACTAAAGAGTGTTCTTAATCCAACAGAAGGCACAGAAAGGAAGAAAGAGGAACAATAAACACAATGGACAGATATAAGATAAATATAAAAGTGGTAAATTTAAATCCAACAGTATCAATAACACTAAATGTTAGAAACAAAATTTAGCACTATATGTTAAAAACAAAAGTGGAGATTACAGAGTGTGTGACAGATACCATTGCCCTGTGTAAATGCATGAACGCACAGATGGTGTGACTCTACTTTGTGTACAACCAGTGAAACAATAGCTGTACTCCATTTGTGTTCAATAAAAAAAAATAAATATTAAAAAAAAGTGGAGATTATAAACTGAACAACAACAACAAAACCAAACAGCAACAAAAACAAAACCTTCAACAATATAGCTGTCTACTTTAAATGCAGTAGCTTAGGTAACAGAGAAGTGGAACAAACTCCACTGTACAAAATCTAATCATAAGAAAGTTAAATTGCTGTATGTACATGCAAAGAAGTCCATTTCAGAAAAGGAAGAGAGCCAGGAAAAAGGAAAGTTATTCCGTATTTTAAAAGTGTGATTTTATCAAGAAGACACAAAAATGCCATATTTTATGAAATCAGTAATTGTCTTTTGCCTGATTAGATCAGATGCTGCCAAATGATTTTCAGGTTTATCTGTGCTGCACCATGTGTCCATAATGTTGTACTGTTGTCGAGTATGGATTTACCACTACTTATATATCCATTTGCTTTTTGATTAATATTTGGGTTGTTTCCAGGGTTTGGTTTATTGCAAATAAATATGCTTTAAGCATTTATATTCAGGATTGTGTGGACATTTTCTTTTATTTATTTTTTTTCTGTGTTAAATGGATTGGACCCACATGGTTGGGTCTTCTGGCAGTGAATGTTAAAGAAACCATCAAACTCTTTTCTAAACTGCTTGTTGGATTTCACATTCACAACCATGTATAATAATTGTAGTTGTACTATGTTCTCAACAACACTTGCTATGGTCAGGCTTTCGGTGACAGCTATACCTAAGAAAATGTAGTGGTAGCCCATTGTGGTTTTATCTGAACTTTTCTGATTATTAGTGATGGCCAATATATTTTATTTTGTACATTTTGTGTTTACATAATTTCTTTGGCTCAGTCTAAATCTTTGCCCACTTTTATTGGATTTTCTTACTATTTAGTAGAAATTATTTATTGTGTATTCTGGATAAAAGTATTCTTCCAGATAGATGTTTTGCAGATATTTTCTTCTAATCTATGGATGATCTTTTTATTTTTAAATTTTTACTAGCATTTTCATGGATTCTCTAGATTTTCTTTTATGAAAATTATTATGAAAAATCTTTTTCTCAACAAAGGAAACAATCAGCAATGTGAAGAGAGAGCCTTCAGAGTGGGAGAAAATCTTTACCACACACACTTCAGATAGAGCACTAATCTCCAGAATCTACCAAGTACTCAAAAATCTTTACACCAAGAACACTAATAACCCAGTCAATAAATGGGCCAAGGAAATGAACAGACACTTTACAGAGGAAGATCTACAAGCAATCAACAGATTTATGAAAAAATGTTCAACATCCCTCGTTATAAGAGAAATGCAAATCAAAACCACCTTAAGATTTCATCTTACCCCAATTAGAATGTCTATTATCAAGAACACAGCCAACAATAGGTGTTGGCGAGGATATGGGGAAAAGTGTACACACATACATTGCTGGTGGGAGTGCAAGTTGGTGCAGCCACTCTGGAAAGCAGTGTGGAGATTCCTTAGAAAACTTGGAATGGATCCACCATTTGACCCTGCTATCCCACTCCTTGGCCTATACCCAAAGGACTTAAAATGAGATTGCTACAGTGATGCAGCCACATCAATGTTCATAGCTGCTCAATTCACAATAGCTAGATTGTGGAACCAACCTAGATGCCCTTCAGTAGATGAATGGATAAAGAAACTGTGGTATATATACACAATGGAATATTACTCAGCCATAAAGAAGAATAAAATTATGGTATTTGTAGGTAAATGGATGATGTTGGAGACTGTTATGCTAAGTGAGATCAGCCAATCCCAAAAATCCAAAGGCTGAATGGTCTCTCTGATAAATGAATGATGATGCATAATGCAGGGGAGAAGGGTGGCAAGAATGGAGGAAAGATAGATAGCATAGAGGGAAGGGAGGGGAGGGGGTAGGGTGGGGGGTAAAAAAAAATTATTATGTGCTGCATGCAAAAAGAGTTTTACTTTTTCCTTTCTTATCTTTACCTTTAATTTCTCATCTTGCCTTATGGAACCAGCTAGAATCTCTAGTATCACATGCAATGGATTTTATAATAGATATCTTTACCTTGTTCCTGATCTTAGGGAAAAAACATTCAGTCTTTCAAAAAAGATATTCAGATGTAAATAGCCTGTAGATTAGTTTGAACATTTTGAGAAAGTTCCATTCTTGCAGTGAGTTGTGCCAAATTCCATCCATAATATTCATTGTGATTGAGCATCATTCCTTTTGAGGTCGTGAAATTTTAAAAATACAGTAGGCCTTAAATATGATGAAATGCATACATTGCTTTTTATTTTGTTTGTTTGTTTGTTTGTTTGTTTTTGTTACTGGGGATTGAACCCAGGGACCCTCCACCACTGAGCTACATCCCTAGCCCTATTTTGTATTTTATTTGGAGACAGGGTCTCACTGAGTTGTTGAGGCTGGCTTTGAACTTGCGATCCTCCTGCCTCAGACTCCCAAGTGCTGGGATTATAGGTTTGCACCATGGCGCCTGGATTCACATTGCTTTTTAAATGTTGAATTATTCATTTATGCCAGAGGTATGAATCAGTTGGTCAGTATACGTTATACATTTTACATTACATTGAATTTGCTTACATTTTCATAGTCATTTACTGCTTTACATTTATAAAGTCTATTGAGTCTATGGATTTTTCTTGTTCCCTTGTGTTGAATTTATATGGGTTTGTTATCTTGCATATACTGGTCTAATAGAATGCAGTTAGAAATGCTCTTTCTTCTATTTTGGGGAAGATTTTGTGTAAATTTGGCATTAATTGCTCCTTAAATGTTTGTTAATTTCCCTAATAAGGAAACCTAGGTTTTATGTGAGGTTTTAAATTATAAGTTCAATTATAAAATGTATATATACATATGAACTGATTCTTCTTGTGTGATCTTTGGCAGTTTCCACCTGTCAAGAATTTGCAAATTTCATCTAAGTTGTAAAATTTACAGGCATAAATTGGTTCATAATATTTCCTTATTATCCTTTTTAAATGTCAATAGAATCTATTGTTATTCCCTCTCAGTTACTCCCAATATTGGTGGTTGCAACTTCTGTATTTTTTTTATTGAGCCAGAGCATAATATAATTCTTGCCACTTTTTTCTTTGCATTGAAACAAATGAGTATTCTGCTTTTACTGAATGGAGTATTTCATAAATTTCATTTAGATCAAGTTTATAATGTTGTCTTCTCTGGCCCTAATGATTTTGGTTTAATTTTTTTGTCAGTTATTTTAAGAAGGGTGTTGAAATATAAACCTGAATTTAGTCATCCCTTCTTTCAGCTCTACCAGGTTTTGCTTCACACATGTTAAAGCTCATAATTACGTACATGAGTATCTAAGATTGTTATATCTCTTCAAGTTGCTGGTTTCTTTTTCCTCTTCCTTTCTTCCTTCCTTTCTCTCTCTCTTTCCCTCCTTTCTTCCTTCCTCCCTCCTCTCCCTTCCTCTTCCCTTCCCTCCCTCTCTCTCTGTCCCTCCCTCTCTTTCTTTCTTTCTTTCCTTCATTTTTTTTTCTTTCTTTCTTTCTTGGCTTTAGCCAAGGGGTGCTTTACCACTGAACAACATCCCTAGCCCTTTCTATTTTGAACACGATCTCACTGAGTTGCTTAGGGCTTTGCTAAGTAGCTGAGACTGGAATGGAACTTGTGATCCTCCTGACTCAGTCTCTTGAGTTACTGGAATGATAGTTCTGTGACACCACATCCAGCCTCAGTGAGGGAGTTGGGATGGGGAGGGGAGGAAATCTAAGCCTGGATAGAAAAACAAATAAAGAGAAAAAAATGACAATTATGTTTAAACTTAAACCACCAATATAATTTTCAACAGAAAATGTAGCCTCATGGTTTCAATCTATGACAATCAGCTGATGTGAAGTCATGAGGGGACTGGTAATCCCCCATGTACTAAAAGGAAATCTTATCAATAACAGGAACTCTTATTTGAGTCAGGTACATGATTATTAAACAATCCCAGCAATAAGATCAAGAAGGAGGGTAAGGAGGAGCAGAGAGAAAAAGTACAGAAAGTATAACTGTGATTAAGAAGGAGAAGTTGTGCCTGCAAATGCTGGAGACCTCCTCCCTTCCTGCCCGAATTTGGCTCCCCAAGTTATTTGGAGGCTGGTACAGACATTTTGAATTACCTCTGAGAGTGACCATCGTGTCACAGGAGTGACGACCTGCTTTCTGAGACACCTACAGGACACTGGAAGCCCATTGACAGACACCTCACTCACATGGAGATACTGAAGACTGGGAGGTTGGAGTGTGGATGACTGTGACTCCTTAAATTTTCTTTTTTAAAATTTTAACTTTTATTTCTTCTTTTTTTTCCTCTCTCTCTCTTCTTACTCTATTTTCCTTCTACTATTTTTTCTCTTCCTACCCTATTTTCCTTCTGCTTAACTATTCCCTTGGAGTCTCTTTGTCCCTTTTCTCATGCTAATGATGAGCTCATTGCAAACCAATGGCTATACAATAGATAATAACTGATCTTGCCCTATTTGTTTACTACAAATTGTTAATGCCTTTATAGGAGGTTTTGATGTAGGATTGCATATTTGTATTGGGTGCTGCTGATATCCATCTCCCCCTCAAAGAAAAGGTATTGGAACCCTGCAGGGTCATAGCAAACCTATAGAGAGGAAGCTGCAGAACCTCAGTCTTCACTGGTAGAGGGGAATATACAGAAATAATATGAAAAAATAGGGGAAGAAAGTGTCCCTAGCAAACCAAGATGATATTTTGACAGATTCCAATGACAGCATGGCAATAGAAAGGACAGAAAGGGAATTTAGAATCCACATGATTAAAATGATCCATGAAGAAAAAAATGAGATAAGAGAGCAAATGCAGGCAATGCATAATCACTCCAATAAATAGTTAAAAGAGTAGATGGAAGAAGCAAAAGAGCACTTCAATAAAGAGAGATTTTGAAAAAAAAAAAACAAATATTTGAAATGAAAGAAACAATAAATCAAATTAAAAACTCAATAGAAAGCATCATCAGCAGAATGTATTTTGTGGAAGACAGAATCTCAGACAATGAAGACAAAATATTTCATCCAGAAAATAAAATTTACCAAACTAAGAAGATGGTAAGAAATCATGACCAGAACCTCCAAGAATTATGGGACAATATAAAAAGATCAAATTTAAGAATTATTGGGATTGAGGAAGGCACAGAGATACAGACCAAAGGAATGAACAACCTGTTCAATGAAATAATATCAGAAAATTTCCCAAACCTGAAGAATGAAATGGAAAATCAAATACAAGAGGCTTACAGGACATCAAATGCACAGAATTATAACAGAGTCACACCTAGGCATATTATAATGAAAATACCTACATACAAAATAAAGATAGGATTTTAAAGGCTTCGAGAGAAAAGCTTCAGATTACATATAAGGGGAAGCAAATATGGATATCAGCAGATTTCTCAGCCCAGAACCTAAAAGCAAGAAGGGCCTGGAATGATATATTTCAAGCCCTCAAAGAACATGGATGCTAACCAAGAATCTTATACCCAGCAAAAGTAGCCTTCAGATTTGGTGGTGAAATAAAATCTTTCCATGATAAACAAAAACTAAAAGAATTCACAAATAGAATGCCTGCACTACAGACCATTCTCAACAAAATATTTCATGAGGAGAAAGTGAGAAACAACAATACAAGTCAACAAAAGAGGAACTACTCTAAAGGAAAGCCAGTCAAAGGGGAAACCAAGTCAAGGTAAAAACCAGAAATGAACCAAAATGACCAGGAGTACAAATCATGTCACAATAATAACCCTGAATGTTAATACCCTAAACTCATTAATCAAAAGACACAGACCGGCAGACTGGATTAAAAAGAAAGACCCAACAATATGCTGCCTTAAAGAGGCTCATCTCATAAAAAAAGACATCCACAGACTAAAGGATGGGAAAAAACATACCATGCACATGGACTCTGTAAAAAAGCAGGGGTCTCCATCCTCGTATCAGATAATGTGGACTTCAAACCTAAGTTAGTTAGAAGGGATAAAGAAGGACATTACATACTGATTCAGGGAACCATAAACCAGCCAGACATAATGATTTTAAATATTTATGCCCCAAACAATGGCACATCTACGTATATCAAACAAACCCTTCTCAATTTTAAGAATCAAATAGACCAAAACACAAATAATAGTGGATGACTTTAATACACCACTCTCACCACTGGATAGATCCTCCAAACAAAAACTGAATAAAGAAACTATAGAAATAAATAATACAATCAATGATATGGACTTAACGGACATATATAGAGGTTTTCATCCATCATCAAGTGAATACACTTTCTTCTCAGTAGCTCATGGATCCTTCTCCAAAATGGACCATATACTATGCCACAAAGAAGCTATTAATATACACAAAAAAATAGAGATACTACTTTGTATTCTATCAGGCCATAATGGAATGTGATTAGAAATCAATGATAAAATAAAAAACAAAAACTACTCCTACACCTGAAGACTAAATAATATGCTATTGAATGATGCAATGATAACAGAGGACATCAAGGAGGAAATAAAAAAATTCTTAGAGGTAAATGAGAACAATGACACAACATATCAAAATCTCTGGGATGGTCTGAAAGCAGTAGAAAGAGGAAAGTTCATGTCATTGAGCTCAATCTTTAAAAATATAAACAACTAAATGACCTAACATTACATCTCAAAGCTCTAGAGAAAAGAAGAACAGATCAACACAAAATTAGTAGATTACAGGAAATAATTAAAATTAGAGCTGAAACCAATGAAATTGAAACAAGAGAAACAATTCAAAAAACTGACAAAACAAAAAGTTGGTTCTTTGAAAAAGTAAACAAAATTGATAAACCCTTAGCCACACTAATGAAGAGAAGGAGAGAAAAAACTCAAATTGCTAAAATTCTTGATGAAAATGGAAAAATCACAACAGATACCACTGAAATATTTAATTAGAAGCCACTTTGAAAATCTATACTCCAGCAAAATAGAAAATATCAAAGATATTGACAAATTCTTAGACATATGATCCTCCCAAACTGAATCAGGAAAACATATATAACTTAAACAGATCAATTCCAAGCACCGAATTAGAAGAAGCCATCAAAAGCCTACCAACCAAGAAAAGCCCAGGACCAGATGGATTCTCAGCTGATGGATTCTACAAGACCTTTAAAGAAGAACTAATATTAATACTCCTCAAAGTATTCCATGAAATAGAAAAGGAGGGAACCCTTCCAAACTCATTCTATGAAGCTACTATCACTCTGATACCAAAACCAGACAAAGATGCATCAAAAGAACTTTAGAACAATATCACAGATGACCATAGATGCAAAAATCCTTAACAAAATTCTGGCAAATCGCATTTAAAAAAACATATTAAAAGAAAGTGCACCATGATCAAGTGGGGTTATCCCAGGGATGCAAGGTTGGTTCAACATCTAGAAATCAATAAATGTAATTCATCACATCAATAGACTCAAAGTTAAGAATCATATGATTATTTCAACAGATGCTGAGAAAGCATTTGATAAAATACAGCACCCCTTCATGCTT
Organism: Glaucomys volans; assembly: GCA_020662805.1. Taxonomy (NCBI): domain Eukaryota; kingdom Metazoa; phylum Chordata; class Mammalia; order Rodentia; family Sciuridae; genus Glaucomys; species Glaucomys volans. The sequence continues at coordinate 155,567 of JAJEJO010003679.1, forward strand.
AAAACACTTGAAAAAAATAGGAATAGTTGGAATGTACCTCAACATTGTAAAGGCTATCTATGCTAAGCCAATGCCAACCTCATTTTAAATGCAGAAAAACTGAAAGCATTCCCTCTAAACACTGGAACCAGACAGGGATGCCCTCTTTCACCACTGCTATTCAACGTCATCCTTGAAACACTAGCCAGAGCAATTAGATGAAAGAAATTCGAATTTCTACGAATAGGAAGGCCTACGAATGGGAAGAGAAGAAGTCAAGCTTTCACTATATGCTGATTACATGATTCTATATTTAGGGGACCCAGAAACTCCACTAGAAAACTTCTAGAACTAATAAATGAATTCAGCAAAGTGGGAGTATATAAATTCAATATGTATAAATCTAATGCATTTCTTTTCATAAGTGATGAATCCTCAGAAAGAGAAATTAGGAAAACTACTCCATTCACAATAGACTCAAAAAAATAAAATAGTTGGGAATCAATCTAACAAAAGAGGTGAAAGACCTCTACAATGAAAACTACAGAACACTAAAGAAAGAAATTGAATAAAACCTTAGAAGATGGAAAGATCTCCCATGTTCTTGGATGGGCAGAATTAATATTGTCAAAATGGCCATTCTACCAAAGACACTATGCAGGTTCAATACAATTCCAATTAAAATTCCAATGACATTCCTCATAGAAATAGAGAAGGCAATCATGAACTTCATCTGGAAGAATAAGAGACCTTGAATAGCCAAAACAATTCTGAGCAGAAAGAATGAAGCAGGAGGTATCACAATACCAGACCTTAATCTTTACTACAGAGCAATAGTGACAAAAACAGCATGGTGCTGGCACCAAGATAGACAGGCAGACCAATGGTACAGAATAGAAGACACAGGGACAAACCCACAAAAATGCAGTTACCTCATACTAGAAAAAGGATCCAAATACATACAACGGAGAAAAGATAGCCTGTTCAACAACTGATGCTGGGATAACTGGAAATCCATATGTAATAAAATGAAATTAAACCTCTGTCTCTCACCCTGTACAAAACTCAACTCAAAATGGATCAAGGGCTTAGGAATTAGACCAGAGACCCTGCACCTAATAGAAGAAAAAGTAGGCCTGAATCTTCATCCTGTTGGTTTAGGATCACACTTCCTTAAAAAGACTTCCAAAGCACAAGAAACCAAAGCAGGAATCATTAAATGGGATGGTCTTAAACTAGAAAGCTTTTTCTCAGCAAAGGATACAATCAACAGTGAGAAAAGAGAACCTACAGAGTGGGAGAAAATCTTTACCAAACACACATCAGACAGAGCACTAATCTCCAAAATTTATAAAGAACTCACAAAACTTTACACCAAAAATACAAAGAAGGCAATCAATAAATGGGCCAAGGATCTGGACACTTTACAGAAGAGGATGAACAGGCAATCAATAAGTATATGAAAAAGTGTTTAACATCTCTAGTAATTAGAGAAATGCAAATTAAAACAACTCTACCATTTCATCTTACTTCAATTAGAATTGCTATTATCAAGAACACAAACAATAATAGATGTTGGCATGGCTGTGGGGAAAAAGGCACACTTTTACATTGTTGGTGGAGTTGCAAATTGGTACAGCCTCTCTGGAAAGCAGTGTGGAGATTCCTCAGAAAACTTGGAATAGACCCACCTTTTGACCCAGTTATCCCACTCCTGGGCCTATACCCAAAGGACTTAAAATTAGCATACTATGGTAACACAGCCACATAAGTGTTTATAGTAGTTCAATTCACAATAGCTAGACTGTGGAACCAACCTAGATGTCCTTCAACAGATGAATGGATAAAGAAGTTGTGGTATATACACACAATGGAATATTACTCATCCATAAAGAAAAATCATATTATTGCATTTGCAGATAAATGGATGGAATTATAGATTATCGTGCTCAGTGAAATAACCCAATCCCCCCAAAACAAAGTCCGAATATTTTCCCTAATAAGTGGATGATAATATTGAATCTGGTGGAGGGTGCGGTGGATGTGAGAGAAGAATGGAGGAACTTTAGATTAGGTAGAGGGAAATGAGAGGGGGAGGGGACTGTGGTATGAAAAATGGTAGAATGAGACAGATATCATTACCCCATGTACATGTATGATTAAGAAGAATGATATGAATGTACATCATGCACAACCATAGAAATAAAAATTTGTACCCCATATGTGTGCAATGAATCAAAATGAAGTCTATAAAAGTAAAAAAAGAAAAGGAGAAAGTGAAAACCTGTCAATATAAAGTGTTCTAAAGCCACTGAAGTGTTTTAGTGAAAAAACAATTTTCATACGATTTTTTTCAAACACTGTTAGTGGTCTTCCCATTCACAGATCGCCATTCTAAGACAAACTAAAGACTTGAGTTGCAAAGGAGCTTCAGCCACGTAGAGGAAACTGCAGTAGAACAGGTGCTTCAAAATCCGAGCTTTACTGTGCTAAGGCAGTACTGTAGATTGTGCTTCCAATCTTGGTGCCTATCTTATTTTTATCCATTTAAAGATATTGTGAATCTATTTAGTACTAAAGGAATTCTTTGAAGCACAGGAGAAGAAACTAATCAGGTTTCATTTTCTAAGTCATATCTTAGTATTCCTACCAGAAATCATAGAGGAGAATACCTGCTATCCTTTCCAGACTTCCAAAATAATGGAAATTTCAGATATCTTCAAGGAATCTTTGGGATCATTTTTAGCAATATTTTTTCCTTTTTCTCCATTTTGTGATGCAAAAGTCATTAGCTAAAATATTAATCAGATTGTGATAAACTTAATCATGAAATAAATCTAAAATGCCTCCCAATACATACTTTAGACCCATAACCTTCTAACACCATGAATTTGCTTTAATATCAGATTAATATTTATGAATAAGTTTTGCTGATTTTTCAGGCCCAAATCAGAAAATATTTTCCTGAACAAATTCTAAAATCTTTTAGACTTACATTTCAGTGAGGACATAGATTTCCAAGTAATAAAATGTCAAAATTTGTTAAGTTTTAAACAAGAACATGAATATACTTTAGCACAGTTATGTAAATATCACTCAGTATCTGTGTAGTCAGTTCAGACTTTGTAGAATATTCTCATCCATTCATCTAATGGTTTGATTATATGAGAAAGCAGTTGACCGTTTTAGTGCTGCAATTCTAAATTATACAGATAGTTGTAAATTCAACAACATGATCATTTGTGGAGTAATTATAATCATTTTACAAAACATAATAACTTTCACTACATTATGTAAATAATTGAAAATCCTCATTTGTAAAATTTGTTATGGTTTGTGATCATAACAGCAGTTTATGACATGGACGTTGTCATTGTTTTTAATAGCTAAAATTATTCCACTTAACAACTCTCATCTATTTTCATTGCCAAACATCTTTATCATAGAAAATGTTAAGTTATAATCTATTTAAACTACTGATCAGGTGATATATTTTCAAACATTTTAATCTTACCATTGCCATGTCAATCAACACTAGCAAATTTCTTTCTTGTTAGATATAGTGTTTTAGATACTTATGTTTCGGTTAAGAAAAGAGTGCTATGCTAAGAACTTACTTATTGTTCTCTTAAATACCCTCCCCATTGTTCTAGCCAGTTTCTTCTCATGAATTATTCCCTCTTTCATCATTTAAGAAAATGTTTATTCTGTTGGGTATCTTTTAAATTGTGTAAAACCTAACACTGTAAATATCTCATCACGCTAACCAGATTACCTCCATAATTACTCTATTCAATCCAATTACCATAAATATATACCACAAATAAGTACTGCAACTATAGGCTATGAAAGATACACTTTTCTTCCCATAACTAATACGGCTTCATAATTATGGCTATTTTGGTCTTTTCTGACTTTTGTGTAGACATATTAAATAACCATTAAGATATCCTACTGATTGTTTTGTTTAAATAGAGGTTATAATTCTCCTCAGCAAATTGCTATAGATACCTCATTTGTGATTATTTTTTAACATTAAGACTAAAGATGTAACTATTAAATAATAGCCCTGTTTGTGTAAAACACCATCTCAAGAATAATCTACAGAGCTACGTAATTTAATGATGACCAGGAATAAATCAATATGCTTCAATTTAACCTTCAAAGTTAATTCACAATAGAATTAGACTAATTAACTTAAATCTGTCTTACACTTTCCTCATCTTCTGATATGTTTGTGTCTAACTAGAAATCATCAGTTTATTTTTTCTGTCAAGGTCTACAGAGCAAACATTTCAGACTTTGTGGCTACATGTGGTCCCTGTCATTATTCTTTTCTGTTTTGTAATAACTCTTCAAAAATGTAAACAAGTCTTTCTTTGATGATAAGAGAAAAGTTAATCCATGCGGTATGATTCATGGGCAGCAATCTGTCAAATCCTCATCTAAACAGTGCAAGAGCAGTCAAATTAATTTTTATTTACCATATATGCTTACTATTCATTTATTGCTAAATTAGCTCAAAACAAATCCATTACAATATACATCAATCCCTATCCACCATAAAGTTACCCCATGCTAAATTCTACATTTGAGACACTGATATGTAATATGTATGATGTAAATGTTAAATGCACTTGCACATATGTAAATTACTCTGCAATAAGTAGAATACAGTGCTTTGACCAATTATTACATTTTGCATTAATCAACTTTCAAGTAATGGGCCAATCATAAATTGAACAAACCAGAAAAGTCTTCATGAAAGGGGTAGAACTTAATATGGATCTTGAAAAATCATACAACAGGCATTAATTAGCTTGTGAATGAGGACTGGAAAATACTTCAAGTTAAAGGGTAGGAAAAACTTATACAGAGAAAAAGTTGTATATGGCAGTAACACAGGATAGTGACTAAACAAGCCTAATGCACCTCCCAAAACAGAACTTAGCCGGAAAATCAAGTAAAAACTCATAGATACTGCTGTGATTCAAAAACATAAGGGTTTGAAATGCTAGTGTTGAAAACTAGACTCCACTTCCCCACCCACACACACAGGTCTTGGGAAACATCAGGATAAATAAATCAGTTTTTATGTTTACTCTAACAAAAGTACCCTGGGGGCATCATCATCATCATCATCATCATCATCATCATCTCATAGTAAAAAATAGCACTGAGAAGCATTTGCTTTATTGCCAACTGTAATTGAAATGAGTTTAGGATCTCTTAAATTAGAATAATATTTATTTTGAATTGGGGAAAATATTTGTCATATTTAAGTTTTGTTAAATGTGGAAGATGATTTTTACTTTCTAATAGCCTCTATCAATATGTGTACAATGAATCAAAATAAATTAATTTAGAAAAACATATATAATAAGCTATGTTGATATTTTTCTGAGTTTGAACCATCCTTGAACTCTCTTAATAAACCATATCTGTCACAATACATCTTTTGGTAGTATCACTACACTTTTGTTGCTAATATTTTGTTTATATACATTGCATCTATAATTTCAACAAGCTTTTTTTAAAGCTTGCTCAGAGTTTGCTGTGGAAACTATACTAGAGTATCAATTGGTATGTTAATTTTGATACTGAAATAAGCAACCTTTAAAATTACTGAGTTTTAATATAGCAAATTTATATATTCTTGGTTATCTAACTATTAGTCATTGAGCGCTCTGCTTTGTATCATGCCTGCTCTCTGGCTCAGAAAAATAGAGAAGCCACTGTTTGGAATATTGTTCTTCATCAGAGTACAAGTTTACAATCCAGAAATATTTTGTGAAGATCATTCATGAATGTTACTGTCTACTATTCTGGCTACCAAATAGTGACTCAATTCATTTTTCTTTATGTAAAATACTCTCTCACCCTCCTCAAGTGAACTAATCTAAAAATTATTCTAAGAATTGAAGTCAACTTTAAGGTAGAATTCCTAATAGATATTCAGTAACTATCCACCATGTGCCTATTTGGATCTGGAGAACTAGAAAATGAAATGAAATGTTAGAAACACCACACACATTCATTGTGTAGTGATGGAACAGGACTTATAACCTCAACACATGTTTTCATCCAAAATGTGAAGAAATGCACACATATGGGAAACCCTTTTCTTGAGCAATTCTGAAATCTTGATTAGTACCTATTTTGAAAGTACTGCTTTCTTGACAGGCAATATTTCACTATTTGGCTTGAATTACACTTCCTGGACATCATTAATTTTTACCACTGAGCTACATCCCCAGCTCTGGATTCCTTTTTTCTTTTAATCCTTTTTCATCCACAAGGACCTTCAGACTTATGCTTAGTTCAACTGAGAGTGACATATATAATTCACATCATCATTTTTTATTTTCATTGTTGATCTTTGTCTTCAATCTTGTGGAGATTCCTTCTTTTTCACAATCTCTCTTTGCTACACTGAAGATTAAATTATTCCTACATTATATTTAGAAAGTTGATGATAAATTCAAAGAATAGAGGTTATCTCCTGGACTTTTACTAAAAGTTTTATGCATTCAGTCTCAAAGTTAGGTCTTTGAACTGTGTTGAATTAACTTTTATATGATATAAAGCAGGGATAAACTTTCATTGCTTGTATCTGGGTTTTAAACTGTTCCAAGAAAAGGTTTGAAAAGGTTATCTTAAAGATATTGGCAATGCAGTAAAAAATTAATTTTAATATGTGTCCATTTAGAGACACTATGTTTCTTTTATTTCAGTTATCTCTATAGTACACTACCACCATCATTTCTTGATCCCTGTAATTCAAACTCAGGTTTACAAGTTCTGCAAATTTGTTCTTTAAAAAAATAAATCAATTACAGTGATATTAGATTTTTTCCATTTTTTAAATGCACCTATCAATTTCTAATCCCCCAGAAAACATTTATGGGCATTTTGTTGAAATTTCCTTAACTCTCTAGTCCATCAAGTGGAAAATGGATTTTAAAAACAATATCTTTTCATCAATAATTCCAGTATACTTTTATTCAGTAATCTTTATCTTAATTTTTTTTGCATTTTCAATATATAAGTATTGCAAATTTTGAAAAACATATTCCTAAATATTTCATGTGTTCTCTTAAAATTTCAATCTCCAATAGTTTCTGGTTTATATATACAAGATAAAATTGTTTTGTTTTTGCTTAATGTTCTGAGGTGTTAATAAAATATCGTATTTTTTCTTGTTGTTTTTTATATATAGAATTCCTTTCATGGAGGATAATATTCTTTGCACTGTGTGTTATTTTCCTTCTTCCTTTTCAATTTGGATGTCATTTTTGTGTTTTTTTTTTAATTTATTTTTTTATTGCAGTGCTGAGGATAGAACACAGGGCCTTGTGCTAGACAAGTGTTCTAACACTGAGCTATATCCCCAGTCCTGGATTCCATTTTTTCTTTTTAATCCTTATTCATTGACAAGAACCTTTAGACCTAAGCTAAGTTCATCTTGAGGGAGACATATTTAATTCACATTAAGGATTATGTTAACTATAGTTTCATATAGGTTTCTTTTACCAGGTTGAGAAACTTCCCTACTGTTCCTAGCATAGTGAAATTTTATCTTGTTTTTAGTAGGAGGGTATTGAATTTTACAAGTCAATTTTCCTGCATCTGAGATTTTGTAGTTTTAGTTTTTGGCTAATATGGCAAATTACATTGTCTGATTTTCAGGTATTAAACTAACCTTTCTTTCCTAGGATGAACTTCCCCATTGTAGGATGTTTTTATACATTCCCTATATTGATGGATATATTTACTTATTTATTTAGTTAAATAATTGTGCACTTATGATGAAGAGGCAAAAAAAACTTTTTTCTTTAACTTTTCATAATTTGTAATACATGATTGCTATTTTCTTATAGCATAATTTTGAACTTATAAATCAAGGGAAGAACTTATTCCTTCTCTTACATTTTCTGAAAAAGAACTTTTGTAGGATTGGTGTTATTTCATTCTTAAATTTTGATGGAATTTTCCAGTAAAGACAATTGGGCATGGATGTCTGTTGGTGAAATGTGTTTTAATTAACATTTGAATTTCTTTAATAAATATAGAACTCTTTTTTTTTCATTCAAAACAGGAAACAAATCTTTTATATTTACTGACATCCATTATTTCAGTCATTTTTATTCTTTTGTACAGAAATAAAATTTCTTTTGGTATCATTTTTCTTTCCAGTAAAGAACATCTTTAATATTGGTTTTGCAGTCAGAACAGTTAACAAAAACTCCCTCAATATTTGTTTTTGAGTAGAAAAAGCTTTTTCATTTGCTGTAAATTTGGAAAGATATTTTCTTTAAGTAAAGAAATCTAGCTTGACCTTTAAATTAATCAGTTGTTTGAGAGGGTCTTGCATTATGTTCCTATTTGCCTTGTTTCCAAGAGGATGTGTAATATCCTTCTTAACTTTATTCCCTTGCAAATCCAATGTGTGTTTCTCTTTCTTTTTAATAAAACTTCTTTTATCACAATTTTCTTAATGATTTCTGTCTATTATGTCTTGCCATGATTTTCTCTATATTTATCCTTTCCAGAGTCTTGTGAGTGAGCGTCCTGAATCTGTGGATTTATAGCTGTCAACAATACAAATAATTTTTGATAATTTTTTTTCTCCAAGGACTTTTTCTCCCTTTATGGGATACTAATCACAGAGATGGTGGACATTGCACACACAGATTGGTAGATATTGCTGCACAGGTCATTCATTTCAGTTTGTTTATTTGTCCTCTCTGTTGCCGTATAGTTTACACTTCTATGTCTTTAAGTAATTAATCCTGCTCTTGCAGTATCTATTCTACCATTAATCCCAGCTAACATTTTTTCTTTTAATTTGACTGTATATTCTTTTTTTGTGTGGTGTGATTCTTGTTGTTTTTTTATTTTCCAGGTAGCAGTCATCATGTTCACATTTTATCCTATCTTCTTATACATAAAGATATTATTATATAAGAATTATTTTATTTTCTTATTTGCTAGTTTTGTTTTTTAATCCCAATAATTTATGACATTTCTGGATCTTTTTATAATGATTTACTTTTCTCTGTTATGTGTCATATTTCCTCTTTGTGTGCATGACTCAAATTATTACTGAATACTGAAATGTTGCAATCTTTTGTTACCGGTTTCTGAATTTTGTTGTGTTGTTTAGTATTTTTGGACTCTGTTCTAACATGTAGTTGTGTAATTTTCAAATAAATATGCTTATTTCAACTCTTGCTTTGAATGTTTATTATAGCATATGGAGCAGTATTTAGTGTAACCTTAATTTATCCTCAGCACTACATTGTACTACTTTACCTCCATCCAATGACTCCATTCAATCTCCTATGTCTTATGAAGACTTAACCTCTGCTTTACTAGGGAGCACAAACTATTCCTTTTATGTGTGAGCTCTTAAAATATTTCACTCTGTTCCTTTATGGTGATTGTTTCCCTGGCCTTTGTTTCCTTTTTCTCATATATATATATATCAATATTTAGCCAAAGACTCAGAAAACTCTCAGAAAAAGAGAATTGAAGAGAACTCAAAATATGACTAGGATTTTAAAAGAGAGAGAGTGCTAAAGATCACTCCCATGGCGGTAGCAGTTTGAACATCAAAAAAGATTTGGGAAATTCAGGATGGTGTGTGTATGTGCATATGCGTGTGTGTGTGTGTGTGTGTGTGTACATGTGTGTATAAATATGCAAGTCTCATTGGAATGAAGAGTTCATGAAAGATAGGCTGGGGATTGGGCTCAGTGGTACAGTACTTGCCTTGCATGTGTGGGGTACTTGGTTTGATCTTCAACACCACATAAATAAATAAAACAAAGTTATTTATTGAGTCCATCTACAACTAACATTTTTTTTGAAGTTCATAAAGGATAGATGATGTCAATCAAGTTAGGTAATAAGGTAATGACTTGTATTTTGATTTTTAAGGTACTGAATTTTATCAAGTTAACATTAAAAATAAATTAAAAAGCGTCTTCACAGCAATGAGAATAATGAAGAGCTAGAAAAGAGAGCCTACAGAATGGGAGAAAACATTTGCCACCTACTCTTCTGATGGGATTAATATCCAGAATATATGAAGAATTCAAAAAACTAAACACTAAAAAATGCAAATAATCTGATTAATAAATAGAAAAAAGAACTAAATAGACACTATTCAAAAGAAGAAATACAAATGGACAGCAAATATCTAAAACCAGTGTTCAGTACCTCTCATTATCAGGGAAATGCAGATCAAAACTACATTGAGATTTCAACTTACTCCAGTCAAAATGGCATTTATCAAGAATATTATAATAATAATAAGTGGATATGGGGAAAAGGCATACTCATACATTGTCAATGTGACTTCAAAGAGGTGGAATCGCTCAGCAAAGCAGTGTGGAGATTCCTCACAAAACTAGGAGTGGGATCACTGTATGACCCAGCTACCCCACTCCTCAGTATATAGGCAAAAGATCTAAATCAGCATACTATAGGGATGAAGTCACATCAGTGATTATAGCTGCCCAATTCACTATAGCCAAGCTATGAAACTATCCCAGATGCCCATCAGCAGAGGAATAGATAAAGAAAATGTGGTGTATATACCCAGTGGAATTTTATTTGACCATAAAGAAGAATGATGCGGCATTTGTGGATTAATGGACAGAACTGAAGAGTATCATGCTCAGTGAAATAAGCCAGATTCAGAAAATCAAGGGTTGAATGTGAAAACTAGTCCATAATTAGGAAGAAAAGGCAGAGGTCAGGGGACAGGGAATGCCACCAGTATGGAAGAGAGATCAGTGGAGTAGAAGAACGGGATTGAAGGGGAGGGATGAGGAATAGAAAAAGGGAGGGACAGTGGAATGAAACTGACCAAACCATCCTATGCACATATATGATTATATCACAGTGAATTTCACCATCTGTATGTGTATTTATGTATACACACACACATGTAGTTAAGAAAACTGTAAATAAATAGAAGAAAAACTGGTATAATAGAGGAAAGAGAACAGGAAGGGAAAGGGGAAGTACTGGGGAATTGGAGCAATTTAGATTAAATGCTTATATAATGTTGCTAAAAAGAACTGCAATATTAAGTATAACTATGATACACTAATAAAGAGCATTTTTAAAAAGTTTTGAAGGTTTGATGGAGACAGGAGCTGTGATTATATCTTTATTTTAAAATTTCACTTTGTCAACAATGCTTAGAAAGTGGTTGAGATTGTTATAACGGAGAAAATATACAGAGTGTATTGCAATTTGGTAAAATTCAAGGAAAATTACATTGTAATGCATTATACAAATTTCATTTCAGTAACCCAAGGAGTTTGTGTGAGGGGGGAAATACGAAGCTAAAGAAATGTCTTTTGCTCTATTTTAGAGAAATTGTTTACTAACACAATTTTTAAAAATAATCTACTTTATGTTTTTGGTAAATATAAAAGCCCCCTAAATGAAGTTATAGTGCTACATGCAAATATAGCAGAACACTGTTAGTCTGTGTCCTATAACAGAATAAAAAGCAGCATCTAAAGACACTTTATTTTGTACTTTTGTTGGCATATCTTAATCATAGAGAATCGTGAGCTTCATTGTGGCATATTTACATACACATAAAAACATAATTTGATCCATTTCACTCCACGACTAAAAAGGAACTCCATGAAATTAGAAGGAAGACGAAGGAGAAGGGCATGGCGGGAAAAGGGGGGAGAGGGATAGGGAGTTATATTTAAACTTTTGATTTATAATATTCATATATATTAATCAGCAAACAGAAATTTTTATTCATCAATAAATTGTTACTGTTATGCCAAGGTCTGATACAAGTTATTGGTATCAGGTCCATTTCTATATCATAAACTTCACTGTTCTGGGGACATGGTTTGTGACTTTATGACAGTCATCAAATTAGTATCCATAAGTGCTGATGGCTACATTTCTCCCTTGGTCTCTTTGAAAAAGGGCATCAGCTGCACTATGTAAACTTAATTATATAAAATAAAATCTGTGCATTATAAATGGACCACATAATGATAGACTTGACTGTAAACCTTTTAATGCACTTCATCATGATTTCTTTTCTCATTAATTTAATCAATATCAGCAGGTTTTCTGATAACAAGTATACTTGCTTGCTTTATAAAAAGCAACAGGTTCAAGCTTTTGAAGCAGGGGTTGAACAGCTGAAAACTGTCATAATGAAAATCTTACTGTGCAAGTGAGAGCAGGGACAGAACTGACTCTCACCACGGTGTCTCCAGCATTGCCATTATACTGGATGTGCTGAACCTGGAGTTTCTGGCAATCGGTGACATTATGCTCAGCCTCCTACAGAGATGTTGCCCCCAGAGCTGAGAAATGGCAAGTGGAATGAATTCATGTCACCCATTCCAGCAAAATAAGATATATTTATATTCCCTCTTTTTATTAGATTATGTTCTGTTGGAATGTCTGATATCAATTTCTCACACTTCAAATTTCAGGAAATATTCCCTAATCATCATGTAGTTCAGTCTTAAAATGAAGTGATATTTACTATTCATTTTCATTTCCTTTAAATACATAGGACAGACTAGGCCAATTCTGTGAAAAGGAATGCGTTTTGAAAAATCAGAACATAACAATAAACAGTCAGCATAGAGAAACACATGCCCCTCTATTAGAGTTAGAAGCAATCAGACTAATCCATTGGAAGTCAACTCAGCTTACATATTTGGAAACTGTAGAAACTAACATTAATAAATTTCTTTTCAATTGTAGTATGTCAAATGTGTCTATTAAAATATCTTCTTTTCTTTAAATGTCTATTCAAATTCTTTACCTATTTTCAAATTTGGTACTGGTTTTCTTATTATTGATTTAAAAGTGCTGTTTATACATTTTGTATGAATATCATTTTATCAGATATGTAATTAGTCAATATTTTCTTTCATTCCGTGGCTTGTGTTTTAATTTTATCAGTGATAACATTAAAATTAAAATGTTTTTAATGCTTATGAAGCTCAATTTATCACTATTTTCTTGTGCTGTTTGTCAATAAGCAATTGGCCAGAAATTTAATGATTCAATTTGTACTCTTAATTCTGTTAAAATGGGTCTATCTGCCTAATTTACACCATGACCACACTGGCTAGAATCCTGAATTACAACATTAAGCTCTGAAATCACATGGTATAAATCCTCCAAACTAGCCTTTTGATTTCAAAATTGTAGTAATTCTGTCTTGTAATTTACATATTATTTGAAGAATAACTTATCAATTTCAATAAAACCAGAACCTAGGATTTCAAAAAGGAGAAGATATATTTTAATCTGTAGATCTAATTGATAAAATTGTCATTTAATCAATATGTCTCAGACCCCCCAGGGACATGGAATATTTTTGCGTATTTATATTTTAAAAGAATTTACCTTAGAAATATTTTGTAGATTTACATAACCATGTCATTTTTTAAACTTATTCCTGAAGAGATTATTCTTTTTGATGATTTTAAAAACACCATTGTTTTCTTTACCTTTATTTTTGGATAATTTGGTGCTAGAATATAGAAATGCAGTTGATTTTTGTATATTGATACAATCTGGTTTAAATTGTTTATCAGTTCAAATAGCATTGTTTCTGTATTACTTAAAAATTTATGCATATAGGATTTTTTCATCTGTAAATAAAGATGGTAAGAACTTTTCCTTTCCCACCTGGATGCCTTTAATTCTATGTGTTATTTTATTCAACTGGCTAAAATCTCAAGCAGAACATTGAATAGACTTGATTTGTTCTATTTCACTTTTAAGGGGAAAACATCTAGTTCTTTACCAGTATTCTTAGCTTTAGTGATTTGTGGATATTTTTCTTCAAGTTCAGGATGTTCCCTTTTATTTCTTGTTTGTGGTGGTCATATTTTTAAAAAGTGAGAGTTCAATTTTGTCCAATTTTTTATTGTTATCTATTGATAGTCATGACTTTGTCTAATAAAGTGTGTTCCATTGCTTGATCTTAGGCTGTAAGACCAACTTAGATCCTGCATTAGCTTTTATTTGGTAACAATGTATAATTATTTTTGCATATTTCCTAATTTGGATTGCTATTATTTTCTTATTAGCATGTTTTCATCAATATTCCTAAGGATGTTATTCTATAATGTTCTTTTCTTCTGATGGCTTTGTCTGGTTTTGATATGAGGCTAACACTGGCCTTAGAATTAGATGGGAAGTGTTCTCTATTCTCTATTTCATAAAAGAGTTTGTGAATATTTGTTCTTTAAATGTTATATTGAATCCAGGTTGCTGTATGACTGACCTTTCAGATTTATTGTATAATCTTTTTCTCTATGACAGAGTAAGATATGCTAAAACTATGAGTCCTAGCTACCTCACAACATTGTTGATGATCAAATAAAATTAAACATGGTAAAATGTATGCCACTTCTTCTTAACCTTAACCCTAATTATGATATCCAGGGATTTCTGGAGATTCTCAAATTGCTACCCAATTCAAGGGCTCCATTAAGCTTTTAGCCGAGACAGAATAGGTTAATATGTTTGACCAGAAGTTTATAATAGTATTTATGATCCAGGAAAAATAATTCAGAAACGAGAACCAAAGAATGATGAATGGTTGAATCACATAGTACTTGAAAGCTGGATAAAGCAAGAATGTGAGAAGAAAGCAGACCATGGTTATATTATTATTATGTTTCAGAGGATTTTTACATGTCTATTGTAATCTCGGCAACTGGCTTCAAGTATGTTTAACCCGTAGCCTTTAATATCAACTAGCAAGAGATTAGAAATGGGAAATTACAAGCAAATCCTGACATAAAGAAGGCATGACCATACGTGCCTTTAATTGTTAGTGAGCACATAGGAAGTTCTGAATACCATTAGTCTTAAGACAGGAAAGCGTAATCCACAATACAATATCTCTGTATCTTCTAGAAAGCCTGTCATTAAAAGATGAGAAAATAACAAATGCTGGCCAGGATATGGAGCAATTAAAATCCTGAAACATTCCCCATAGTTGGGAGTATTAAATAAGAGAGCCACTAAGGAAAATAGTTTCACAGTTTCTTATAAAGTTAGATACGATTTTACCAACCAGGATAGAAATTCCATTTTTAGTAACCTACAGAAGAAATATTGAACTATATAGCCATACATGGTCCATATGTGAATGTTAATATTGGCATTATTCATAATAGTTAAAAACTAAGACAAGTATCTATCAACTAGTAAATGAAAAAATAAAATGAAACTATACATTTGAATACTATTCCGTAAAGTAACAAATTCCTGCTATGTGCTTTAATATGGCTGCACGTTAAAATATTTTACCAAATTAATTGGTTGAAAAAAAGTTTGTATGAAGTGTTATTTTCTTTATATGAACTGACCAAAACAGGAACAATTATTTTGGCACAAAGTAAATCAGTTACTGTTTCTGAATGGTGAGAAGTTGGGGTGGAAATTCACTGCAACCAATTTCAAGGGAGTTTTGGAGGATAATTTTAAAGCTAGATTGCTTGATGGATAGATAACTACATAAATCTACTAAAATACATTTATTTCAATACTTAATTTTGGTGAATTTTATGGCACAAGAAATCACCTCAGTAAAGTAAGAAATAAAAGAGCCTGAACTGTTTATTTAAATTCCTACACTGGAATCCTCTTATCCCATTATATTCAGATAAAATCAAGTGACTCAGATTGAACTGAAATCTGAAATATGGAAAGAAGAGGGTCTTTTCCTAACATCCTCGTGTGAAGCTGTTATTTACTGGCAGCTGACAGATACTCTATGATACAAAAATCTGTGTTGGAATCCATTTCTATGTTCTTTCTCCTAAATCATATGGTGAAGCTAGTAGAATGACTTCTTAGCTCTACAATTCAGTCCTGGACTATTCTACTCTCTTCAAAGCCATTTTTTTATTATTCTCTAGAAGGGCAGAATCCTGTTTTACCAAAATGCTTTTATTCAAATTACCTTTGAGGATGGCACCTACTTTTATATTTTCAGTAAGATGGAAGTTCATAAATATGCATAGCATTACAGAAAGGGATATTTTTGATTTTTAGAGTGAATGGTGCATTCTGGACTATTAAGCCTATCTAGGTAGTATTGATTAGCATTCACATCAACATATTACAGAAGCACTGAAAAGGGAAAAAGAAAGCATCAATGCAGTAGCAGGCCAATGTCCAACATGAAAAGATTTTAGCACTCTCCTCATGTAGGCATTCAATACGCACCTTTCCACTTTCTATAAAGACTTCTAAGTAATGAGAATAGATCTGCTGTTAATCTACAAATTAAATGTAGAATGAAGAATCATATTGAGTCAAGCAATTTTTTGTCATCATCCTAACAGACCTATTTGATTACATACACTTATCACAATGGACTTGACACTCATCAGCTTCAAGATACCACCTGGGAACATGGTGCAGTGATTATTTCAATTAAATAACTTAACTAGAAGACAACTTGAGGAGGCCGAGAGTCTTGCCACCTAGGTGGATAAATTTTGACATGGATGAGACCATGAGAGATCAAAGTGACAAAGTACTACCTTTGATGAGTGCTGTCCATACTGTGGTCATAACTTTATTGTGTCAGGATCTTCTTGTATTTGGTTATTCAGTAATTTTCCTTTCCTATTCTCTTGCTGCCTGACATTTAAATGCTATGGTTTAAAACATACTTGAATACTCCTGCACAGTCTATAATAAATATCTGAAATCTTTCTGAAAGAGGAGAGAGTACACTAAATTAGCAGGGTCCACTTATTTCTTACATAATCTTGATTTATCCAGCTTTCAGTTACCAAATGATTCAGCCTTTCATCACTACTTTGGTTCTTGCCTCTGAATTGTATTTTCCAGGACCCTAAGTATAATCATAAACATTTGGTAATGCATATTATCTTCCTCGCTTGGTTAACAAATTCATGGAATCTTTGAATGAGATGGCAATGCAAGAAACTGCTGAAATCCCTGGAGATCATGGTTACATTTGAGGCTAAGGAAAAGCAGCATAAACTTTACCATGTTTAATTTCATTTGATTCTCAACAATGGTTAGCAGTAGCTAGGGCTTATAAGTTAAACATATTTACTCTGTCATGTAGGCAAAGATTATAAAGTAAATCTGAAAGGCCAGTCATAACTCAAAGTAGCTTTATTTATGGAGCATGGAAATAGGCCATGAGAATTTCAGTAAAAATCTATTTATTCTAAGGGAGTAAAGTGAGTTTAAGAACGTACAGAGGGTTGGTTATGATAGTTTCTATACATCAGTGCATCAGGCTATAATATCAGTATCTGTGGGGTATTCAGTACACTTCTTGCACATCTCTGAAATACCTAAGAAAAAATCTCCACCTTCAGCAGCTGATTTTTTATTGTTGATTGTGCCATATTTTCTGATAATATTTTGGAATTCACAATAAGATATATTTTAAAAGTTTGTGTCATTCTTGTCAAACCAAAATATGTCAAGAATAAGAAATGATATAGACATTTGGTATTGAGTAGATTTCTAAGAAATATTAATATTCAGGGAATCTAAGCAAAAAAGAAAAGGTTTAAAATCTAGGGAAAAACGTAGGCAAGAGGTGACAGATTTTAAGCAACAGATCAAGAGTTTCCAAGTAATGAATTACCCTAGCCCCCACTCCACTCTGAGAAACCCTCCACCTCCCTACAAAACAACTCAACTGCCAAGCTGGCAGGAAGTGCCCCAAAGAATCTGTCATACAGTCCTATAAAAAGCCCTCCATATTACATAGCAGTTTGTACACACAAACCTTGAAACCTGAGATTGCCCTATTCTTAGTATCCTACTTAATCCTCAAAGGAGATCATTTCAAATCAAAAAGAAAGAAAATCAACCAAAGTCCAAATAAACCATGGATTTTCACCACCAAGCTATCTTAAGATTCTTGTTTCGGAGATAAAGATACGATAACCATGAAGCAAGTAACCATGCTCAAAAGAGGACCAGCAATGAAGCCAGAAGTCAGAAGATGAGCTCTTCGGACACCAGGTATTGCGTAATTTTCAAATGGATGGCCCAGAGTCTAGTCAGAGACCAGGCAGGGATGCACTGAAGCTGGACATGAATGGAGGAGAGAAGCCTGGCAGCCAGGAGCCCTGTCATATCCCCTGTGGCTCCGCTGAGCTAAAAGCAGCAGCATTTTACATACACACTACACAGAAAAGGCGACCTTATATCTGTAACATTCTTGATATCCGATGAAACATAATAAAGGCTACAGTTTCACCATGTTAAAAACCTGCTGCTTTCTCCCTTAAGAAGCTAGCACTGGTGCATTTGTTTATATAGTTTTAACTTCATCAGAGGATCTCACCATCTAATGATACTAAAGTCCAGGCCTAAAACCATATGTTGTAGCTTTCAGGTACCAGTCACCACAACAAAACAGTCCAGCAGATTTAATGTGTTACATCAAGTTTCTGGCCTGGAGGTCATATTAATCCACAGCAACACAGACACTCAGCAGAAACTGCAGATCCTTAAAATATTATTTGAGAAAAAACATTTTAATCAATGCATTCCATATGAAGCTCAGAGACTTTTACCCAATGCATCCAAGTGGCATCATCAAAGGAAAGAGTTTTAGAGAAAAACACTCTGCATTAGAATCTCAGATTTGGGATTTATTGGTTTTACACTATTGTAGTTGCTTGCTTTTTCATTATCTATTTTTAAAGATGCTTCAGACATCAAAACAGATTTTCTTCCTGACAGATACTTCATGTTCAGATGGGAAGAGAAATGGAATACAGGAGAGCCTGATTGGGGGAAACTATCAAGCTCCTTATTCTTAGATTTCAAGACCCTAGAGGCCTAAGTCATGTATGGGTAATAGGAATCTGAATGATTCTTTAACCATGATTAACTGTAAATATGTCTCATGTATCCTTGAATTGCTTAGGTGGACAACTGTCTATTCAGGAAAATGATATGTAAATTTTTCCTTTTTTTTTGTTTTTTTTTTTTTTTTTGCAGTGCTGGGGATTGAACCCAGGGCTTTGTGCTTGCAAGGCAAGTGCTCTACCAACTGAGCTATATCCCCATCCCTTAAAAATGGGTTAATAATCTTTGTATCAAAAGTTATTGTTAACATATAGAAAGCACACAAAAAGAAGGGAAGGATTTACAGTAAATATAAAAACAAACGTTTAATATAATAGTTACTTCAAATCAATAAGAGAAATTTGCAACACTAATAATAAATGGGCAAAGGAAAGAAGCAGAAGCAAAAGAGTAATTATAAGTGTATAATAAAATAAAATTCAGATAAAAATAAACATAGCTAATAAAAATTTAAAACCATTTTCTACTAGACTAACATGAGGATATTTTTCAACAATAACATTGAAGTTACTAAAAATCAATTCCATTACCTGTGAGGATGGAGTGAGGGGGTAATGTAACACTGCTTTGGTAGAAGTGTAAAAAATTTCTTAAAAACCTACCAGCAGTAGGAAAGAAGGGCCCTAGATTCATGCCTGCATATTTACACAGTAATTTAGTTTGAACATATCTGTCCAAAATTATTGAGATTTGATCAAAACACAGAATATATTAATTACAGTATCAATATTCAAAATTTCACAAATGAAATCATAACTGTAATCATAAAAATTGCTATGAAGTTGAGGATTTTTGTGGAAGGACTTAAAATATGGAAAAATATTTAGAATAGAGTTAAATGATTTTCAGGATGTACTATTCTATTTGATTGCAAATACCAAGATGATAATGGGTTTGTTTTTGTGAGGGGGAGAGATTAAATACTTTAATCTCTCTATAATGATATTATGTGTGCACTTTCAGATGTATTCAATGTAACATATTCAGATGGAAAGCAAAGAATAATTAAATTTTAATAAAGTTTTACAAACCAGCAAATACCTCTAACTCTCTTTAGGTGTAATATTATTATTATTATTATTATTACTATTATTATTATTATTATCATAATTTGGCTTCTTTTACATATTGTAATGCACCATTTAAATGTTGTGATATTTCCCCAATGCATTGTTCCACTTTTTCTTACAAGTAAACAAATATTCAATTTTCTAAATTTATTTCCTGTTGTAATTATTTAGCATTAACCAGCGCTAAACCAAAACTTTACCATATTTTGGGGAGTTCTAATAGTATCCAAATCTAGAAAAGGTAATGGCAAACTGTTTTGTACCCTGTACTCACTAAGGACAATAACCCTGTCCTCACACGGAACACACACATATCATTACACACATGTCCATAATTCAAAATATTCTAAATGCTTTTGAGTTGAAAACAAGGACCGGACCACATTTTTTCTGAAGTTTTGAATATTAATTTTTATTTTTGAAGTATACAACTCACTTTTCAAACACTATCAATTTCAGAGCTTTAAATTCCAAGAAAGCAAGATTTGTTGTTTAAGACTGAAAGAAATAAATATTTAACTTTATGCAGTTTTTAAGTACCTAAAAATGTGCTCTTGATCAACTATGAGTATATCAAATCATACTTCTATGGCTAGGGAAAATTGCTATCAAAAATAATTTAATGATAAATTACTTTGAAATGAAAGGAGCTATTTTAGAACAAATAATTGTCTTGCCCCAATGTATCTTTTATGTAAATCAGGAAATACATATCTTGGTTTTGCATATTTTTAATTAAGCCCTTTATCAAACTGTTCTCTCTATTTAGAAAACAGTGCCCTGTCACTTTTCAGGTGGTCGCAGAAAGACTTGGTTCATATTTACTTAATATGTACACATTTCACAGATCGGTGGCAAGCAGTAATCAAGAAAGCTGAAGTTTTTGCTGTCATTGAAATACATCATTGGGTTTCTGCCTCCTCATTAAGTAGTACAGTTCCTCCAATCTTTCAATATAACTTGATCCTAGGGGCATATTAAAATTTAGATTCATGTTTGTAATTTTGTTTTTGCTTCAACTTTATTTTTCTTTTTGACTCTGTCCAACTTTGGTAACATGGAGTTTACTCATCTCTATTCAGTAATACTTAAATTCACATATTTAGATGGCTCAAATTCATTTTTTTAATTATTTACTTTCCAAGCCATGGAGTCAGTACCACTTACATAGGAGTTTGTTTGTTTTTTTTTTTTTCCCCCTTGTATATCAGAAACTCAATGGTAATCCAGTTTACCTTTTCAATATCTCTCTCCTCACTTTCACTTGTTTGTCTTCTGATTCATCGATAACAAAGGAAGACCCCTGCCCTGGTCTCAGACTGCTTGCATTCAAGTCTTCCCCTTTTATTGCAGGTCATTAATTTTGCCTTTACCTTCAATTAGGGAATAAATAGCACCTACCCATAGCCTTGGTCATTCATCAACATTCACTTATTTATTCACTCAGTAAATCTATATTCAATGCCTACATTGTAACAGACACCCCCCTAGGTGATGAAGAACAGACGATGGAAACCCTCTGCTCTCAATTAGCTTACATACTAATAAGTATGTACGACTACATATATTTACTGCCAGGTTGAGGGGGGTGCTGCAAGCAGCAAATAAGAAAGCGCATGTAAAGTTCAGCATTGTTCCTGGCACAGAGCAAGTTCCCAATAGATAGATGTGGTATTGTTGTTTTCATCATTATGACTTTTCTATGTATTTAATTAAAAGCTAACCATACTCATAATTATTGTCTGCCAAATATTAGAATATTTCAACTTAAATATCATATACTTTTAATAACATCCAGCTTTGCTATCATGAGTCTAGGAACCTAAGTGGTATTCAGTAAGATGTCCAAAATTGAATCTAAGTTTTGCTTCTATTCTTAAATCTTGCAAGTCTCTGAATGGTATTTAACTAGTGACTTGTAATCTATATTCTAAAAGCAGGTAATCTGAAGCACCAGAGATGTTCAATTTATGAACAGGGGTATCCGACTGAAATGTAACCAGCTTTTATATATTGACAGTGGAGTAGATACTGTCAACTGGTTTTCAGAAGTTAGATTGTGCCTCATTCCAAAGTTCAAAACAAATCCAGAAGCTACAGTGAATCAGAATGTCTTTCCTTTGGGAAAATAAAGCTATAAAATAGGTATTGATACCACAAGAAGAGGCTTCAACCTAACATTAAAAGTGGACAAATCCCCAGTTATTTTAAGTATCTCATGTGGCAGCTGGTTAAGTTGACAGGCAGTTATTCTATAAGTCAGATTTAGAGGTAAAACCTTATACAGACAGATATTTATCATTTTAGGTTCTGCACTTACTTGGGAGTTCTGTAGCATGCTTAATCTTTTGCAGGGCTTCCTGATTTTGCCAGCTCTGCTTTTCTATATTGCCATTGCCCATTGAACTACCTCAGCATGCCTTCATGTCTCTCTGATCAGACTATTTGTTTAGAATGATTTTTCCCTAAGGTTGATCAATGCAAATCTGATCCTACCTTAAGACTCAAATTTTCCCTAGAGATAAAATTCAAAGGTTTAAATTGTTTCAACCTTTAAGTAAAGCTTAATTCCAATGATCTTCCACACAGTATTCTAATGGGAGGGTCTGAACTTTCATCCAGTCAGAATTCAGATAGCCAGTGGTTTTCATATTTTTCCCACATAATTGCCCCAATTTTCTTTCAGCATTTGTTGAACCCAGAGATGCTCCACAACTAAGCCAAATCCCCAGCACTTTTTATTTTTTATGTCAAGACAGGGTCTTGCTAAGTTGCTGAGGCTGACCTGGAACTTTCAATCCTCCTGTTTCAAACTCCCAAACTGCTGGAGTTACAGGCACATGCAACCATGCCCAGATTAATTGCCCAATTTTTAACAAAATATTATATTCTATATTTTTAATTTCTTACAGATAGGGCCTCATCTGACTCTTGCTATAAACTTTGCAAATCAGTGTATAGTCTCAATTTATAAGTAACCATTCATTGATGTATCCTATATTACTCACTAGATCAATTTAATAGTTCAGTCAATTTTCATTCATTTCAGTGTACAAACTAATAAATGTCTCCTACCAAACAGCTATTACTCCTAAAACCACAACTTAGAGGCTAGTTTTGTTGACATGATTGTATATAATGATACAAAGAGGTCATATTGCTTAAGTTTTTATTCTCATGTTTTTGATGACCAAGGTGACCACATACCCACTTTACCTAAGGCAGTTCCAGTTGACAATAATTGCCTGAA
The DNA here is from genome assembly GCA_020662805.1 of Glaucomys volans. NCBI lineage: Eukaryota > Metazoa > Chordata > Mammalia > Rodentia > Sciuridae > Glaucomys > Glaucomys volans. The sequence continues at coordinate 178,778 of JAJEJO010003679.1, forward strand.
ATAATTATCATCACCATTTCTTTCATTCTAAACAGAGCCTTTGTTTGGATGATAAAGTCTATAGCAGCCCATCATAAAGCACTCAGTGAAAGACAATTTCTCCGGGCCTGCTGTATCAGCCATAGGTCCCATGTTCTGCTCAGTCATCCAGGAGCATGTCCTCTGTGAAGAAGGGGACTTGTTTTGCAGTCAAATGTACTCTTAATTATTGTCTATTATGTACAAATTGAAGTCCAAGTGCACTATAGACTATAATTGAAATGATTACATAGAATACCTGAATTTCTACTTTCAAGGAAAGCTGCTGCTACATCTTTTAATTAGCAATGACTTAGAGCAGACAATTGGTAATAAAATTCAAGGCAAAGAAAGGATGTGAATATATTCCCCTTTGATTTAGAAAGAAAACTAAAATAGAATTTTCTTATTAGAAAAGTAAGAAAAAATGAGAATTTAAGCTACATAATAGAAAAAAATTTTCTATGAAATGAGCCTATTAGTCCATGCCTGTCTCTTAAAGAGTAATGGAGACATCCTTATCTTTCTAGATTAAGACCAGACATTTCCATATCTGGACTTAAAAGATTGAATCAGTTTTCAATGAGAGCTAAGGGATAAAAACTAATAGGAATGTAGCATCTGCAGGATCATAATTAACAATTTTAATATAACTTTATGTACTTGTGTTTTCCAAATGAGTCCCTAAAATGTAATAAATGTAATTAATCACTGTCTTCAAACTTTAGAAAAAAAGATGGTCTATTAGCTTTCTACCAAAGAATTACTCATAGACCATATAATTCAATGTCATATTAGTATTTAAAAAAGGAAATTCAGTTTAAATAACTACCTGGTCATAGTCTTATTAAAGAATATATTGTTCTGAATTTTTCTCTGAATTAGTTATGCTTATTTATGATCTTTTTTGGCACATTAAATTAGCAACTTCTTAAATAAATTTATTTATGAAGCACAATAGCATCAGTTTTACCCCTGTAAAAACATAAGTAACTTTTTATTATGTAAATTATTGTATTAATGCTCTAGATCTCAGTTTCTTTGACATTCTTAAATTGGTCACACAATTTGACTTCAAACTCACCATTTATTTCTTCTTGACACACGTTCCTCCATTCTTCAATGAGCTAGACTACACCCATCACTGAGGTGTCCAATGTCTGCTCCTCTAGGATGTTCTCAAAGTTGACCATCTGGATCCTATTAGTGCTCACATTACTTGGAGTCCTCCTTGCATTTATAATTATTCCAACCAGAATGGAAGCTCCATAAGGACCAAGCCTATTTTTGCCTATTTGTTGTTGCTGTATGTTTTAAAAACTGTTTTCATTTTTTTGATTGTATAATTAAGATCAGAATGCATTTTGTAACTACTGAATAGTCTGTTATTGACTAACAATCAAAGATTTCCTGAGCCTGCAAATAAAATGCTAGATTCCCAGCATTTTCTCTCCACCATGCTTTTACTAAACTGGAAAGCAGATCACAAGCCTCCCATCATTACTTTTCTCCTGTATTACAATTTTTTTCTTCTTTATTTTCTCTCTTTCTTCATTTATTCACTTTGTCCATTTGGTAAGAACCCTTACTATTCAAGGATGATAGAAGCTGAGTGAGGTGGTCCTCACCTGTAGGCCCAGCAGCTTCAGAAGTTAAGTCAGGAGAATTGCAAGTTCCAGGCCAGCCTCAGTAACTTAGCAAGGTCCTAAACAGCTTAGCAAGACTCTGTCTCAAAATAAAAGTAATAATAATAATCAATATTTTTTGAAAAGGCTGTAGATGTAGCTTGGTGGTAAAGTGCCCCTGAGTTCAATCCCCAGTACAAATCAAGGAAGATAGAAAATGTAGGAAGGGAATCTAGTTCTGAGAAGATGCCCAAATAGAATTAGAGATGAGTTATAAAACCTAATTTCAGCACTTACTATTTTTGTGACATTGGACAGGTTTCTTAACCTTTCAAAACTTGTGCAATATCAAATGGAAATGTTAACATTAGAGTTAAAACAGGAAGTACAAATAACGCTACATAGATTTAAGAAATAAAAAGGGATAACTGAAGAATGCCTATCATCAAATGGAGTCTTCATTTTCAAAAACCTAATTCAGCCACTTTTGAGTTGTTATTAGTATCAGATATTGCTTTGTGTCATAGCAATCTAAAATATTTGAAAATATAAAATTGAAAAGAACAGGATAAGCAATGTGTAAATCACTACTTCTAAATTTATTTCCTTATTCTTTGCCTTGAATGATAAGTCCAGTTGATCAGAGGAGTGTTGCCTAGTTTTATCATACTGTTCTAGGGTTGTAAATGCCCCTAGAGATACAGATAAGACTTTATGCCTTTCACCTTTACCCTGTTATTTCTAGCTGACCCCTTTGGGACACTTCATTTTTGCAAATAATATATATCATGAGAGAACTTTAATCATGGCTATTTAGCCCCTGTGATCTCTTTTGTCAGTAATTACAACTCTCAACATTCCATTGGCTTCCTTAGCACTATAGCATTTATAAACCATTTTATTTGGTTACTGCGATACAATAGTGCATTAGTTAATGCAAATTCAATGCATAATTGCTTTCTTCCATGAAGAAACAATCGCTATCTTCATCTCAGCTCAGGTCAGCAGCTCAGTTATTGATCTTTCCTACTCTAGTGAGTATTTTTCAGAGTTTGAACTTCTTTCTCTTTTTCTACTTCTTTTTGGAAAAAACATTTTGTATTCCATTTCAGTACCATATATGAATATATAATTTAAAATCAAAATTATGTTTGGGCTGAATTCAACTATATGCTATATTCTAAACACTTAAAAACACTAAAATGAGGGAAAACGTTAATTAAGCATGTCATAGTTAGATATTAACACATTTTTATATAAATATGTAGTATTAATATTATTGCCAATAATACTAAGAAACTAGTTTTCTTTGAAAATGGTCTTAATGTTAATCAAATAAAAAGTTTAAAATATGTCTTTTGAAGAAAAGCAAATAAAAAATCTTTTCATGAAATATAATTTGCTTCTCTTATTGAAGCAGATAATTTTCTATTAGTCCAGTAATCAATGTGAGAATCAAAGATATTGCTATATGTGTATAACTCAGAGAGGTGCATTCTCTGGGTAGAAAAATATCTTGTAAGTAGCTCAAACCTCAACATTGTGACAGTCAGTTAGCATTTTTGTTCATTCAAAATTCTACATAGTAATATAGGAAAAATATAAGACAATGATCAACTAATTAGTAATGACTAATGTTTTACAAGTGGCAGATTTAGTTTTCATTGCTCCCAATTATAAATAAAATCCTGTGTTGCACTTTGAAATTAAATCCTTAGAAGAAGCAAGTTATGTTTGTGTTTTTTTTTCAAATCAGTATGAATATAATTTTAATCTTTCTTCTCACTTCAGGCAAATATTTATATATAATAACATCATATTTACATTATTTTATGTACAATAAAAAACAGTAATTTTATTTCATACTTCTCTACATTTTTATAGGAAAATTCTTGGGTCTGCATTCTTCTCCTTTTCTGGCACCAAATATTTATTGAATGCTTACTGTGTGCACACATTGTGCAAGGCACTGAACCTAAGATACATATTCAAGTATCAGTTTCATATATATATACTTTAGTGAGAAAAAAATAGAAAGCACTACCAAAAACAAAAGTCCTTGAAATCCTCCATTAAAACTAGATAATTCCAAATGTATAAAAGACTAATTTGATGCCTATATTCTGTTTGCCTACTTTCCTTTCTAATCATTGACTGATATATTTTACATAGAAGAAATAGTACTGAATTAAAGAAAGGAGATTAATAAGGGTGGTGATAATCACTTTAAAAATAAATCTAGAATCTCTAAGTTTAGTAGAGTTCAGAAGAGTAGGATTTCTCTCTCTACTGAAGTGACAGTATACAATGTTCCATAGAGACCTGCAGAAGTCACTGAGCAAGTCATCTGTCCACATCATTATTTTTATCTTACCCACTTTTTACCTATGATAGGATGGACATCTCTACTCACTAAGTAAGTTGAGGATCATGTGTATATAGGAATGAATTAGAGCTCACATTTTTGTAGTCCATTTTAAATTAATGTGGTGTGGAATTGTCAAGAGAGATTCCTCTGTCTCTCTGATGGTTGCCCTCCTGCTCAATGGGTTGTGTTAAATGATCCCTTTAAGAGACATCCTTCATTCCTGGCTCACAAAAATGGGTTCTGAATAGTAGTGTTTTCAGTCTATGGAATTCAACAGATGGTACCAAATGGTCAATATATTAAACAACTTCCTGAGGGTAGATCTCCAGCTGCGCCTCCCTATTAGCCTCCTGTGAGCATCATTCTTATTTCCCTGGAAGATATAATTGTGCCTATTAGCAAACCTAGAGTTTAAGAATGAGCTTAAGAATGGCTGTTCTTCTGCTGGTGTTGTCTTTAAACAATGTCTTACTTCGAAATGATTGTGTTGCACTTTAAATTGGAAATGGTGACTACCCATGTTTTCGAAATTCAATTCACCTAACGAAACATTATAGGTAGCCACTTTTTCCTAGCTATCAACTAGATCTTTGACAGACACCCTCATCTTTGTTGTCAGGCTGAAACATTCTGTTCAGGAACAGAGGAAAAACCATTCTTCATATAGTGCTTATGAGTCCCTGAAGTCTTTATTGGTACTCTGCACACCTTCACACCTCCACAAGAAGAAAAAGTAGATTTATATTAGAAACTGTATTGAAAAATGTCTACTTCAAATGCACTCTAAGGACTTTCCAGTTGTTTTATTGCTATTCCAGAATACCTTCATATCACTGAAATAGCTTGGGCTAAGCAAGGTAGACACTTTTCTAAATTTGTGGGAGGCTACCTTGAAAGAGATGATGGGAAAATAAATAGGCTATATTCTGCTGTTGTTATTCATGTTAGAGTTAGAGCCTTCTAGTACTAAGTTACTGCTAAGATGAAGTAAATATCTGAGCCTCAATAAAAGATGAGCATCTATCATATATCTATAACCAGTAATTCCATCTTTGCAATTCAAACACAAGGTCAGTAGGATCAAACACACAAATATTCACTTTCTACATAAAATCTGTAGAAAAAATAGTAAATAGCATCTCAGGGTCATATTAATAAAATGTTGCCCTCTGTTTAAAATAATGGTAAAAACAGTTACTTGCACCAAAAATATGTTGACTTAAAAACTTATGAGAAATACTAACATTATGTTAAAATTAAGATGAACAATGAGTAAATATTTTTAAATGAACTACCCATCGTCATACCTGTATCCTGTGTCTCTTTTGTTTTGTCTCTAAAGAAGATGGCTATGGATAACTTTGCTTTATGTCCATAGTTTGCACTAATCTGTTTGCCTGGGTGAGAAAGACTACTTTAAAATAAGCTTAGGCACAATAAAACCAAGCACATGATACCAAATGTGCACACACATCTAGTCGCACACACATCTTATCACACACATAATCCAGGTGCCATTCTCTCAAAAATTCAATTTTACTTTCTCATCACTGCAGCTTTCGCCCTCTGCAGCAGATGAAGGGATAGGTGGGAATGACTCATGGGATTGCTGGCTACAGATCTGAGTGATAATTTTTGATGATTTGAATTGTCTGTGTTTTGGAACTAATACCATTTGAAACATTCTGTCCTCTCTTTTCCTCTAAAGTTCCTTTTGTTTAGAAGAAATATAATAACTGGATATGGCGTGGGATGTTCGGTGGACTTTTCCCATCTTTCTTTCTGAGAAATGGGGCCAGTGTAACAGGCCAGGACTAGGCCCAAAAGTGAAGTGAAGAAATGTTGGTGAGCTCCTCCATTTCTCCTTAGAGCAATCTCCCGATCTTTCCCTGGTTTCTTCTCATGCCAAAGTACTGGATACAAAGAAAGAAATCAAAACAAATGTCAGAACACAGAAAGAAGGAGAGATTGATTATGTAAATCCTTAGGAAGTTAGGTTGAAGCCATAGGGAAATCATTGAACATAAAAGAAACTCATTCCAAGTAATAATAACAGCAAATTCTTCCCTACAACCTATTTCTTGCCTTGCAAGATTTCCAGTAGTCCAACTGCTTTACATGTATTAATTCATCTAAGATCCATGAGTACTCTATAACAGAGCTATATGTTCATCCTTATTTTATAAGTGAAGGAAATAGCAGAGCAGTTGAATTACTTACTCACAAAATAGATGGAAAAAATAGAACTTGAACCCAGGCAGGTTGGCTTCTGAGCTCTGAGCTCACACAGTGTTGTCTCCCACCTCAGTGGTTTTGATCAGTATCAACAAAGGCATCAGTATGAAGAACATGGCCAAATACTCAGCAGGATGGAGGCTGATTTCCTTTTGGGTGAACTGTTGTAATCAAGGGCACAAATAGAAGGGAAACACATAAACCGTATGTGCCGTGCGTACAAAGTAAACACTAATTATCCATTGAATCTATAGTGAAAGAAAAAATAATCATCCAGTCAGGATGTTAGAATGCATTCCCAGTCTTTTTTTCTCAGATCCAGTTATAGTACTCTCATCGGATGAGGAACAATTCTAAATAGCAGATGCTTGGAGAATTGCTTACCTACATTTCTGGAGGTAAGGTTATAGGGTAGAACAGAGACGACTTCCCAGGAAGTCCTTTCCATTCATTCCCCTTAGTATTCTTCCTATATGCTGAAACATGCAATTCTGTAGATATTTCCCTGGGATCTGTCATTGCTCAGCACTTTTCTCTTACTCTTCATCTTAAGAAATGCTCAGGCAAGGGTCTGTGACTGCCGTTTTTATGTATTCACTCTAGGTGATCAACAACAGTGTTCTTAAAAAAATACACAGAATTCTACCTTTGTATTATTTTCTTTTTTAAATTTGTTTATTTGTTATTTATTTTTACAGACTGCATTTTGATTCATTGTACACAAATGGAGTGCAACGTTTTGTTTCTATGATTGTGATTCATACCATTCATGTAATCATGCATATGCATAGGGTAATGTTGTCTGTCTCATTCCACCATCTTTCATATTGAAGAAATACATACACAGAAGGAATAAATAAAGGAAAGAAGGGAAGCTGGAGGTGGGGACAGAGGAAGACAGGGAATGAGGGAGGGAAGAAAGAAACGAGAAATGGATTGAACTTTTCAATATTGGTAAGTTCGTGAGAATGAGATAAGTTTGTGACAGAGAGTAATGGAAAGTTGGGAGTCTATGGCAGGTGGTTTAGAAAGCCTTTCTGCAGAGGTAATATGGAACTTGCCTTGATTTTCAGAGACAGCCATCTAATGATCTTGAAGAGGTCTGAGGAGAAACAGCACAGGCAAAGGCTTTTACACTGCATAATATTTTCAGACTCTAACACATTCAGAAGTCTCTTGGTCTGATGGAGAATTTCAGATTAATGAATCCAATCATCTCAAAAAATTACCTCCAAACCTGGCTCTCCCAACCTCCTAAACCGGAGATTGAGGCCCACCAATCCCAGACACATACAGGAGACTAGCTCAGAAGTGCTCAAGATAAGAAAACATGTTCTGCCTTGGATCTTTGCTATGCACTGAAGTTTATGCCTACACTGTCCAGTTTTGGGTGCAGTAATAATTTTTCAGGTGGAGTTGTGGCTATCAAAGTGACATCCGTCAGTGAGAGCTGCAGTTGAAGCTAGAATATAGTCCAATTTCTGGCAGCCTTGCAAACAGCAACATGTGCAATGGTTTCCTCCTTAACGTCGGTTCGAGGGCACTGATTTTAGCATGATTTTTCAAAGCTTACACTCAATCTTATTTCTCCTGCCCTTCTAACAATCTGTGAGCCCGGTATCATTTTCTGTTTAATTAACTGGAGTCCAATTCCATGGTTTGACATTAAAAATCCTCATTGATAAAGGTCGGATGTATTTCCTGACAGAATCAATGCCAGTGTGGCTTCTCTTCTCTCTAGTCAGTGTAGCCTACCTACTTCTGCCCTGCACTACAATGAATCATAACCTGACTCCATTTTTCTAGCTTTCCTTTCCCCTAATTTCTTCAAGACTCCTATTTTCTAAGAGTGACTCAGATTGATGTTAAGAGAAGAAAATTTACAGAGACCTGCAAAATGTCTTTCAAGATTTTCCATTTCCCAGGCACACTTCTGCTACTAACCTGTCAGGAAAAACAAACAAACAAACAGAAAAAAAATAAATAAATAAAAAAATAAAACCTACCCTGCCTTTCATACTGGGTCTTTTTCAGCCTCATTGTACTTTTTATCCACAGTTGTACCTTTTATCCACATTTCCATCTTCAATGAGGAGAAAAGATCATCACTGATCATTTCTCTCTCTTTTTTTTTTAATTTACTTATTGATTCATTGAACACAAATGGAGTACAGCTATTGTTTCACAGGTTGTACACAAAGTAGAGTCACACCATCTGTGCATTCATACATGTACACAGGGCAATGGTATCTGTCACACATTCTGTTATTATTCTTATCCCGCTACCCCGACCCCACCCCTCCCTTCCCTCTATGCTATCTATCCTTCCTCCATTCTACCCTTCCCCCCCGCATAATTCATCATCATTCACTTATCAGAGAGACCATTCGGCCTTTGGATTTTGGGGATTGGCTGATCTCACTTAGCATAAAAGTCTTCAACATCATCCATATACCTACAAATGCCATAATTTTATTCTTCTTTATGGCTGAATAATACTCCATTGTATATATATACCACAGTTTCTTTAACCATTCATCTATTGAAGGGCATCTAGGTTGGTTCCACAATCTAGCTATTGTGAATTGAGTACCTAATAGAAGAGAAAATAGGTCCAAATCTTCATCACGTTGGCCTAGGACCAGATTTCCTTAACACGACTCCCAAAGTGCAAGAAATAAAAGCAGGAATCAATGATTGGGACAGAGTCAAACTAAAAAGCTTTTTCTCAGCAAAGGAAACAATCAGCAATGTGAAGAGAGAGCCTTCAGAGTGGGAGAAAATCTTTGCCACACACACTTCAGATAGAGCACTAATCTCCAGAATCTACCAAGTACTCAAAAATCTTTACACCAAGAGCACTAATAACCCAATCAATAAATGGGCCAAGGAAATGAACACTTTACAGAGGAAGATCTACAAGCAATCAACAGATTCATGAAAAAATGTTCAACATCCCTTGTTATAAGAGAAATGCAAATCAAAACCACCTTAAGATTTCATCTTACCCCAATTAGAATGTCTCTTATTAAGAATACAGGCAACAACAGGTGTTGGAGAGGATGTGGGGAAAAGGGTACACTCATACATTGCTGGTGGGAGCGCAAGTTGGTGCAGCCACTCTGGAAAGCAGTGTAGAGATTCCTTAGGATACTTGGAATGGATCCACCATTTGACCCAGCTATCCCACTCCTTGGCCTATACCCAAAGGACTTAAAATCAGATTACTACAGTGATGCAGCCACATCAATGTTCGTACCTGCTCAATTCACAATAACTAGATTGTTCATTTCCCTTTGATACACCCTAAGTGACCCATGAGTCTCTTAATGGAGTGGAGTATTCACCCATCTGAGCACCTGAACTTAGAACACAAGATCCCATTGACGTCAGCCCAGTTTCTCTCCCCTAGAAATGCCCTACACCCAGGAATGTTGAATTTAACTGCTTTTTAAAGTAAGCAAAAAATTATTTTATTCATTTATTTGAATTTCATGCCATTGCTGCTTACTTTCCACAGAACTAAATGACAGGTAGTTTTAGAAATATATATATATGGAAGTAACTTCGTTGAATTTTTTTCTTGGAATGCAACTCCAAATGCAGTTCTTGTGGCTTATCTAGCAAGCCATACACTGAAATGCTTAAAAATAGCTTGATAGGCACAAATTTTTGGAACTCCGTCAGTAACAGAATTTAGACAGAGATAGTCATTGGCTTTTATAGAGTGCTAAAACCAATTATTTTCAAACTTTTTGGCAGTGGCCTACGGTAAAACACATTCAATTTTGCAATGGAGCATAGGTTGCATAGGTAAAATTTTAAATGTAGACACACATGGACAATATACACACATTCATAAAAATTTATATTTTTAATTTTTTTATTTGTTCTAATTAGTTGTACATGATAGTAGAATGCATTTATACATTTTGATAGATCATACATAAATGGTATGTAATCTCCTATTTTTCTATTTGTACATATTGTAGGACCACATCGGTCATGCAGTCATATTTGTACATGAGGTAATAATGTCTGTTTCACTCTACTATCCTTCCTACCCCCATATTCCTTCGCCTCCCTTCACTTCCCTCTACTTAATATAAAGTAACTCTATTCTTCTCTTATCGCCCCCACGTTATTGTGAATTACCATCCACATATCAGAGAAAATATTTGGCCTTTGGTTTTTTGAGTTTAGCTTATTTCACTTAGCATGATATTCCCTAACTCCACCCATTTACCATCAAATGCCAGAATCTCATTCTTCTTTAAAGCTGAGTAATATTCCATTATATATATATATATATATATATATATATATGCACATGCACACCACATTTTCTTTATCCATTCATCTGTTGAAGGGCATCTAAGTTGGTTCCATAGTTTCGTTATTGTGAATTGAGCTGCTATAAACTTTGATGTGGCTGTGTTACTGTAGTATGTTGATTTTAAGTTCTTTGGGTATAAACCAGTTTAAAAATTATAAGTTCTTTGGATATAAACCACTTTTTCTGTATAGTAAAAGTTTCATAAATTAATTCTTATGTGCACAGAATAGCATTAACAGTATTTTTGGTTTTTATTTAGAAAATTGGCCATTATCTAATTAATTAATTGAAAGTCCACTAGTGGGGTTATGCCCTCAAATCTGAAATGAACTATTATATTTTTGCATACTTTTATTTACATATTTATAGACATATAAATTACACATTCATAAGGTACATGTAATTTTTCCACACATGTATGTATTTTATAATGTTTAAATCAAGGTATGCATATCTATCTCCTCAAACATTTATCTTTTCTGTATAGTAAAACATTCAAAACATTCAAATTCCTTTCTTCCAGTTTTTTTTAATATACAGTACATTATCATTATCATTAGTCTCCTTACTGTGAAAAGCACTATTTTAACTAGTTATGTTATAGTATGGATAAAATCTATAATCAGACTGGCTAAGGAACCAAATATTCCCATGATTTCTATGATAAGGGAAATGTTTTCCAAATTCTAAACAAATATTTTGCAAACAACTTTCAGAACTCAGCTTATTTATATAGTCTGTCTATATATTTTTCAAACTGTTCATTTGTTGACATATATCCATATTTCTATATCATTCACACTGGAAAAGCAACTCAAAACAAAAGCTTGAAACTTCTCTCTTAAATTTCACACTAAAGTTAAGCAATTATACTTGTCTCTGTTAACATTTCTTTTGTGGAGTATAAAAAGCAGTGCTAAAGCTGATATCTTGGATACACTGCAGGGAATAAATGCAGAAGAAAATCATTTTTAGGAAGTCACTTCTAAAGTATGATAATTTGTTTTCAAATAATAATTTGAATTACATTTAATGACATTTTTGCACCATTTTGTACCTACTCTTAACAGCAAAGGAGTTAAACCATTTGTTCCCATCTATACATCTATAAAATAGTCTTTCAGTAAACCTTGTGAAATGCTCATTAAAAGGCTCACATGTTTAGAAACAACAGTGCATTAATAGGAATGCAATTAAGTACTTATTGCTCTCGTCATTTAAAGTAAGTTAACCAGATGGCATGAAATCCTCCAAAAGAGATTTTAAACAAACAATGGAGATTTAATTAATATGCACCAGTTAACTCATTAAATATATACCAACTAGCTCATTACACATAAGGTAAATACTTAGTTGAGATGAATTGTATCCTCTTTTTTACATTTATCTTCAGTTTGCTTGACTGGTCATGGGATATTAACTTTGCACACTAAAGTATTTTAAAGTACAAATATTTTGTACTTATCATAATTTTTTTTTCCAATTCCAAAATGGAGCTTGACATTATTTTCATGGAAAATTCATAATAACAACAATGCATAATAGTGCATAATAACAACTAAAATAATTAGAATTTTTGAATTTAGTGAATAAATGTTTGTGTGTTGTTTTAGAAGTACATAGTGAGCATTTCTCCATCTTTTCTTAGTACCTTTACATGGATTACACAGTAATAATCTGAATGAATTTTAAATAATTATGTAACTTTCCTACTTTGTGCCTATGTGCTGTTATAGTAAAATTGAGTTAGAAACACTTGACCAAAGAACAGCTCTTCATTATTTTGTGATGCCTTCATCTTTATCTGTTGATTAAAATAAACACAGAATGGCTACAGAGTAGAATACAAGAATGGGCCAGCCATCTTACCCAGGGCAGTATGATAGGTTAACATGAGGTGATCCTTAGGTTAGAGCCGTCCAATAGCCTTCCTATTTCCACGACTCTTAGGATTTTAGGTACTTCATACATTATGGACTCAAATTAATGAGTACTTTGGACCCAGTCACTTTGATGTATCTTAATATTGGGATTCTTTAAAATAGCCTAAAATCATATTGAAATTAACCAAATGCATTCACATCTTTGAAGTTTGTCCTTTTTTTAGGACACATCCAAGTCTGTTAATTTTCTGTTTATACTAACTCACATGCCAACTAATTTTCTTATTTTGAGCTTTGCTTTGTACACTAGATGATCAGTTCCATTTAAAACACTTTATTCTCATTTGCATACACACACATTCTGTACTTACTATCATTAATCTTTAAAATTAAAAGTGAAGAGAAATCCCTTTAGGTAATTGAGTTTCTAGGAGACTTAAAACTTGTTTTTATCCTGAATATAATATTAATCATTAAATAATAAATGTTCGAACATGCATGATGATAGTGCACTCCTATAATTCCAGCAACTCAGGAGGTTGAGGCAGGACAATCGTAAGTGTGAGGTCAGACCCAGAAACTTAGTGAATTTTAGTAACCCTCAGGAACTTAGGGAGACTCGGTCATAAAATGAAAATTAAAAATGGCGGGGGATATAACTCAGTGGTAAAGCACTCTTGGGTTCAATCCCCAGTACCAAAAAAAAAAAAAAAACCAGCTTTCTGAAATGAGCTTAAAGTTAATGATGCATTAAATGTCAATGGTACCTTTTTCTAACATTTGGAGTGAAAAACAGAATTATGTAAGTTTTGACAATGCTGTTGTAAAGATTGTATAAGCATGTTTTAATTGTGTATAGTCGTCTGCCCCTCTGTTCAAGTTTGATCTCCAGTGGAATGATAATGGAAAGTAGTAGGAACTTTAAGGAGAGGGAGGTGATTGGGTAATGACTATGCTTGGAAGGGATAATGCCTAGATGATGACAGAGGATTGGATCTCCAGGGATGGGATTACACAATGTCAGTGTGGCTTGTAATAAAATCTGTGACCTTTGCAGTATCTTTTCCATTTTGACTACTACTTATCTATTATGTTGTGACAGATCTAAGGAGCCCTTATAGATGTCAACTCAACGTCATGCTGTTTGGACTTCCCAGCCACAAGGAAAAAAAAAAGTGAATTAAATTAACTTTCTTTTTTTTTAAAGCATCATCAACAAATATTTTGTTATAACAACACAAAAGGGACTAAGACATACTCTCTAACCATGACTTCCCCATATTACCTCCTCACCAAGCCCAGACATCTTTTTGACTCCACCACAACTTCCAATCCTTAGATCCTAACATATTTTCATTAGATTAAACATCCCTTGTGTTTTCTCTTCTCTTTCTACCAAGATTATAGTCCATGGTCATTGTTATATTCACCTCCTATTTACATTTTAAACTTGCTTCCATCACCCTCATTTTCATGCCATTCTGGCAGAAAACTCAAAAACTAGTTAAATTCAACACTTTCCCTCATCACCTACTAAATCCAGTAGATATGATTGTATTCAGTTCTCCTTACATATACCCATTCATGTGGTCATCTCATCTACACTTATGAATCAAGTATCATTTATACCCAACATCATTCAAACTCATTTCCCTCGCAGATCTCTTCTAACCACCAAATGCATAATAACCAACTTCCTAGTGAAGATCTCCATTTCAAGGCAAACCTAATATATCCAAACACTGACTTCTAGATATTCCCTGCTAAACCTATCACAGCTCAACCTTCCCTGGGTAGGTAGATAACAATCCTCTTCTTCTACTTGCTGAAGCCAAAAACCCTGGCACCATCTTTAAATGCATTATTTTTTCTCTGGCATTCTGGAAACAATTTATTAAGAAACTTAAGAAATTCATGAAGAAAATATATTCAGAATCCAACTAATGTTCTTTGCATTAAAACAAGGGCCTTCAACTGAGCTCTCTGCTTCTCCTTGGATTCCTGGAGTCAATTCTCCCCAAAGCAGGAAGTTCCATCTTTCACTCCTCTACTCAAATCTTGCAATACTCCCCATTTCACTTAAGTGAAACCCAAAGTCCTTGTAATGGCCTGCTAGTCCCATTGTTTTCTAACTTAATTTCCTATCACTTTCTACTCACTCCACTTCAGCCTTACTGGTGTTAGTTTCTTGGACACACCAGGCTTTGTCCCTGGCACATTCTACCCTCTGATAGGAACCTGGTCAAAGAGCTTTATTCTTTGAGTATTTGCTCAAATGTCATTTCATATGTACTTACATGTAACCTGATGGATTTTGAATTTCCAACTTGATTGTCTCTTCTTATTCTACTTTTCATGTAGCATATTAAAATTTGCTTATTCATCATAGTTTGTGACATTTTCTATAACCCTCAATGAGAATATAAGCTCTATGAGGTCAGGTTTTCTTTTTCTGCTTCATTCAAGATAGATTCTTAATACTAAATCATGCGTGACATATTTTACGTTTCAGTAAATGTTTGCTGAATGAATAGATATATGCACATTTTAAAAAATGAAATACTACAGGAACTTCTACAGTAAAAATCCTTAACAGGAAAAACAATATTATCCCACATCTTCCTCTACTCATTTCATCCCTGGTTTTATTTCCTATATACAATTATTTGTTCTTCTGTTGGCTAACCCCAAATAACTCAATAATAGATGCCATGTATTAACTATTATTAAAGAAAATCATCTAATTTTACTTATACTGCTCTCAGTAGCCTTTCCTCTTTCTTCTACTTATTGAATCTTAAAGTATAAATTTTATTTTTTTCTTTTACATTTCATACGCATAAATGTTAACTTTTGCCCAACCAATTTTCTATAGTATATCAATTAGCCACCACAGGGTAAGATGAGGATATTCTATTTCCTCCATTTCTTTCTTCTACTATACAAAGTTCATGAGTTAACCTTTCCTTTTACATTGTCAAGGTTATTATATTTACATACCCATTTGCAATCATCTGTGTACCATCTGTGCTTTGACCATAAAGTAAATGCACAAGTTAAAAATCCTAATAATCAAATGTTTGTTTATTGCAGACCATTCACAGCGTGGATACTCTAAAAGAATCACACTGGATTATATTTACCTGAAAGTAAATATAATCTTTCATCAAATTCCCCCACCTTTACATCTTGCTGAGTTGAAACAAAGTTAATGATTCTTAAACATGCAAAATGAAGATAAGGGGAAAAAATGAAGTAGGAAGCTAAATTGGAAGGCTGTAAATTATGCACATATTGAGCTGGCTTTCACTCTGAGTCCCATCTATCCCTCTAAGCTTCTTTTATGACGGCTGCATGTGGCATAGGGACAAAATAAAGCCCGTGGCCAACCTAAAATGAAGTATTTAATAGAAAATCCCATGTAAAACTAGATTAAACCCCAGGGATCAATACTCCATATATATGCAAGAATTTAATTCTCTCTTTAGAGGAGTTAGCAAACAGAATTGCCAGAATCATATCGTGTGCCGGTTCTTTACCAGAAATCTCAGTCACATATAGGTCTGTGCTTACAAGTTCACACTAAGCACATGGTCTGGAAAACCTCCAGAGTAAAATTAATATAAAGTCCACAGAGTGAGTTAACATAAAGATCACATGGTCATAACTACTCCAGTGCTGACAAAAGCAAACAGATCCTCTCTGGGAACAATGCTTCATCTCTGGCCTCTATAGAGAAAGCAGGGAAACAGAGATATAGGATCAGGTTGGGGCACTGGGGTGCTTCTACCAGACCTACCTGAACTGCAGGAACATGGGTTCTCCAGCGTAGGTGTGACCTGTGCACCCAGATTTTTAAATATTTTAAATGCACAGTCATAATTTCTAAATGTAATGAATACATGGAATTAAAGTTATAAATTAGTTTTTGAATGTGTTCTATATTTTTCATGTCGTGATAAGGACTTCATAAGGATGATATTATTTAAACGATATCCAAAAACAGTCCTTTGATATAAACAAACTTTCATAATTTAGGAAGTCATCATATTGAAAGATGACATTTACTCAAGGTCACACAAGTAGTCTGTGGTGAAGTCAGGAGTTTCATACTTTCTTATGACTGGGTAAAAAATACACATGAAAATGGCGACTTAAGCGTGCTTCCTTCTGCATTTCATTCCTTCCTTATGTCAAAACACCAGCTCTCCTCAAGAATAATACGACTGATGGCAAAATCAAAAATCAAATAACTTCTGCTTCCAGATGGTCCTTAACTTGCTCTAACACTTTTAGAGAGCCTCATAATTAATCTGTATTATTTTCCAGATTTTTCAAGCACTTCTACCTGGTCAACATGAGTATCACTAAAGAATATGAGAAAACAGAGAGAGTGATGTCTCACAAGAGCAACACAGAGCCTAAGTTATGGAGATGAGCAAGGAAACAGAATAAAAAAGTACTTTCTCTTGAGAAGCAGCCCAGGTAGTGCTAGGTGTTTTGTTTGTTTTGTTAGCATCAGTACGATTATCTGTTCTTTATCCTCTACTGCTACCTCATCCTCATCTCCAGATTCTACCATCCGTTTCCCTAAAATACAGAAATGTTACAAAATGCAGATGAGTTAATTAACAAGAGCTCTCAGTAACAAGTGGGATTTGGAAAATAATGTCCCCGATATAATCAGAGTGGACCATGTTCTTCTGCTTATCGTACCATGGCGTGGACTTAATTTTGATACCATTAGCATCTTAGTCATCTTTATTTTATCAAGCATATTAATGTCCCAGAGCTAAAGTTCAATGCTCCTTATCCCTTTCTCTCCTCCAGCATCTCCATTAAATGTGTCTCCTACAGTCCTAAAGATGTTTTACTACTGTAATTGAGGTCACTCTTCTATGACATTAAGGCATTCACAGAGATTAAGTCAGATCAGCAAGAATTCTTTAGTGTGTTGAGATGTTCAAATAAGAAGAAGCCTTTCTTTTGTTCACATCTTGTAGGGGAGAAAAGAAGCTATATTTGTATAATATTAATACATTTCTATAACACAGTAAATAATCCAGAATCATCATTTTAATAACTGTGATGGATTCAAAACTGACCTGCATATTATTTGACATTTTTCCCATCAAATTCTGGAAGCTAATTTTCCTTCTCTTGGATATGAACCTGCCTTAGTGACTTCTATCCAATGAACAGATTGTAGTGGGAGAAATGCTGCATGAGACTATGTCTTTTAGTATGCTGTCCCTGCATTTTGTCTCTTGCTCCTCAAGCACAGGCACCTTTGAAGCCCAGAGAATGCCATGTAAAAATCTCTATGCCCAGAAGCCACTGTCATGGAGACATTGTGTGAAGAGACACATAAAGTGGACGAGATGACTAGCAAGCACCAACTCTCTCAGGACCCACCTAGGTATGAATTCCTAGCTCAACTCCAGACTGAATATGCGAGCCTTCCGCTAATCCTAGCCCCAACTCCAATTTGACTAGAACCCCAAAGAGACAACAGGAAGTACACAATCCAACTGAGCTTAGTCAACATTCAAACCATAGAAAAAAATAATAAATTGATTATTGTTGTTTTAGGTCTCAGAATTTGATGATTTGTCCTACCTCACTATATAACAAATGCTATGGATTGAAAATGAGGTGTTCCCCAAAGTTGCTGTTTTATTACATGCACCTTCAGAGGTGAAATTATTAGACTATGAAAGTTATATCTCATTAATGCATTGATCTATTTGCTCAATTAATAATTTAAAAGGACACCATATTGGGTGGTAACTGTAAGCACATGAGATACAGCTGGAGGAAGTGGGTGACTGGAGATGAGCCTTTGAGTTTGTATATTTTGTATCTGTCTCCTGCTCTTTTCTTGCTTCTAGGCTGCCATGAGCTAAGCATTTTTTCTATTCCATGACCTTCCACGATGATGTCCTTGAGTCTGCCAGCTGTGGACTAGAACTTTGAAACCATGCACCAAAATAAACCTTTTCTCCTCTAAGTTGTTCTTGTTAGGTATTTTGGTCACAGCAATGAAAAGTCGATTTACACAACAAATTAGTCAATTCATTTACTATAGTATCTCAGGAGAGAGCATAGTAATCGTGTGCAAAAGATACTTAGTGCCTTAAGTCACAAGTGATCAAAATACATTTGATTTCACTTGTTTTCCACATGTAGTATTGATTACACACTATTTCCTCAGAATTTATGATAACGAACTTCTGAGAGTAATTGGTAATCTTCTAACAGCATAGATAATACATTTCAGAAGACTTACAATTTTATGATAGCATTTCTGCCCTGAAGGAAAAAAATTGAGGATATTTTGGAACATGCTAATACATATTGTAAGTTAGCATTTATTCAAAGGGCTAATGTGATTTGTTTCCAATGTATATATAAAGTCTACTTTCAATGTCTTTCTATATCCAAAGTATGCAACAGATATATGCTATAGCTACTCGATTAACCTTTCTGAATGAATAAAAAATGAATAAATTATTCATGCACTTAAATTTTTAAGTATTAAAGTTTTCCAGATGCTATCTTATGCACCGTATACACTATTATATATCCTTACAAGAACTGTGAGGCTGGCAATGTTATTTTTAATTTCTACTTTAATAAAATAAGGGCCAAAATGTTAAATATTTTGCTCAAATTGACATAGCTTGTAAATTACAGAACCAATGCTTTGGAGTTTCTGATCCTTGATTCAGTGTTCTTTCTAGTAAAACATGGTTACCTCTCATAGGACTTTTAGAAATTTGATAGACACTCCAGAAGTTATTTAAGATAAATCCAAAAATGACTAGGATGATTTTTGTGTGTACACTTAAGCATAATATATATAGTGTGTGTATAATATAGTACATATTCATACTATACATATATATGAGATATATGTTTCTCATATATATATATGTATATATGAGAAAAAAGAAGATCTGAAAGTTACAAAGAAAGCACAGTGAATTTGTAAGAAAACAAATTAAAAATTTTCAAACTTTGGTAGTTCTTCCCATTATAGTTAATATCCTCTACTGAATATAAAAGAAAGAAAATGTCTTCCTCCTTTATCAGCTGACATGTGATTTGACTATGTATTTTTTCATATGCAACTTCCCAAGAATCAAGATTAACTTTGAAGTTTAAAGGGCTATTTTAAGACAGTGGCTACAAGTGAAAACTGATACTATACCAACTGGATATTACCAAACAGAAATTAAACCTCTATCTCTCACCCTACACAAAACTCAATTCAAAATGGATCAGGGACCTAGGAATTACACCAGAGACCCTGCACCAAATAGAAGAAAAAGTAGGCCTGAATCTTCATCATGTTGGCTTAGGACCAGACTTCCTTAACATGACTCCTAAAGCACAAGAAATAAAAACAAGGATCAATAAATGGAATGGATTCAAGCTAAAATCTTTTTCTCACCAAAGGATACAATCAATAATGTGAAAAGAGAGCCTACAGAGTGGGAGAAAATTTTTTCCACATACACTTCAGATAGAGCACTAATCTCCAAAATTTTTAAAGAATTTACAAACTTTATACCCAAAATACAAAGAACCCAATCAATAAATGGGCCAAGGAAATGAACAGACACTTTAGAGAAGAAGATATACAGGTAATTAACAAATATATGAAAAAGTGTTCAACATCTCTAGTAATTAGAGAAATGCAAATTAAAATGACCCTAAATTTCATCTTACTCCAATTAGAATGGCTATTATCCAGAATACAAGCAATAACAGGTGTTTGTGTGGATGTGGGGAAAAAGACACACTTTAACGTTGCTGGCGGAGTTGCAAATTGGTATAGTCATTCTGGAAAGCAGTGTGGAGATTCCTCAGAAAACTTGTAATGGACCCACCTTCTGAACCCGTTATCCCACTCCTGGGTTTATACCCAAAGGACTTAAAATTAGATACTACAGTAACTCAGCCACATCAATGTTTATAGCAGCTCAATTCATGCTGAGGTCCAGCCTTAGCAGAGGTCCTGGCACAGCTTGGTGGGGGGAAGGCCTTGGCGATGAGAATAAAGCGACACAGACTCGAAGATCTGAGGCTTAGTTGTAACTTTACTGTTTCATGGCTAATTTCTAAGTTCACTCTAGCCACTGCTGTTTTATATACGATCTATCTATATCTATATATTTAGCTTGAGTACATTCTTTTGAGGTTACATAGAGAGGGAGGTGGTCCAAGCTCTAAGGGAATGTGATGGACATAAGTATAATCAAAACAAATCAATTTCTAGTTTTCTAAACAAAACATCACTAAACCATTAACTGATTCTGGTTTTAATCTTACTAGGAACAATAAGAGCTGAGGCTATCCTCATAGATTATATATAGGTTTAACACGTCTTGATTTGAAGTTGTGTGAAGGATAACAAACAGTCATAACCAATTAAGCACACTTGGCATCTCTCTCAAAGACAGCACAGCGCCCTTTGATCCATCTATTGTATATAAAGTGGAACTTCTTTTTGTTAATAGTTAAATGATACCCAAAGTACAGCTTCCCATCAATCTTATATGCAATCCACTGTGGTCCCTGAAATGTGAAAACAGTTTCAATAAGAGGGGGACACATCCTGATTTGGGCTAAAGCAGCCAGGCAGTCTGGTTGCATTAGGCTAGCTAAGGATGAACAATAACTCTTGCTGATCTGTCCCATGACATTTTTTCTGTTACTTAAAATAATATTACATATAAAATCAATTAAGGCTTGAGCAATGTTATTTTTATGTTCCAGATCACTTTATGTCTAATTTTTACTGAAATCTTTAAATGTAAACATACAATAAGAAATAACACAAAAATAAGAAGGAGCATGCCACATCCACATATCCCAGAAGATTAGACTGTGCAAGAATCTTCATTATTCCCAGTGGAAACTTGTCAAGCACTGAGGGGAGTAGTGGTGGGCATGGCAAATTCACAATAGCTAGATTGTGGAACCAACCTAGATGCCCTTCAACAGATGAATGGATAAAGAGGCTGTGGTGTATATACACAGTGGAATATTATTCAGCCATAAAGAAGAATAAAATTATGATATTTGCAGGTAAATGGATGGAATTGGAGAACATCATGCTAAGTGAAATAAGCCAATCCAAAAAAACCAAAGACCGAATCTTTTCCCTGATAAGTGGATGATGATACAAAATGAGGGTGGGGGAATTGAGGGTAAGAGAAGAATGGAGGAACTTTGGATTACATAGAGGGAAATGAGATGGGGGAGGGGTGGGGTATGAAAGATGGTGGAATGAGAGAGACATCATTATCCTATGTACATGTGTGATTACACGAATGGCATGAATCAACATTGTGTAGAACCACAGAAATGAAAAGTTGTACCTCATTTGTATACAATGAATCAAAATGAAGTCTGTAAAAATAAAGAAGAATATAATAATCTGATCCTTTAGTAACTCAAATTATCACATGCCCCCCTGGTTTTCTGAAAGCTCTTAGCAGAGCATTCAGTCTCTTCATCCTCACCGCCTTCCAGAATCTTTCTCCCTTTTTCCGTTGCCTCTAGCTTCTCAGGAATGGAACCCTAAGGATTGAATTGGAAAGAATTTTCTTTTAATGTTTTAAAAAATTCTGACAAATACAAATAGCATAATTTTCTCAAGGCAGTGTAGCCTCCACACTAACTACTGAAATGCATGGTTGCGTGGAACAGGTGAAATCTTCAGCAGGGGTCTGTTCACCTTGACAGCAGTTAACTGAACCCTGAAATTACATCATGTTCCTAATGGTTCCTCGTATTTATCCCCTGGGTTATAGATTTAACTAGATTGTATTCAGCTGTGGCTGTACACACTACTTTACTACTGAATCCCAATACCCAGAGACAACCAGAGAATCAATAAGGGATTAAAAAATCCTTCTGCAATGAATAGATACCAATAAAACCTAAACTGATAAGTAAACAATGAAAATCTTATAGTGTCTCACCTTCTCTGCACTTTAATGTCATATTGAGATTTCTAGAAATTCTTTGTTCTCAGAAGAAATAGTTTTGCCTTATTTCTTAGAAATTCTGCATAAAATTTTAAAGCTCAAAAAATGATTTTAAAGAACATAATTATTTATTTTATAAACAATTATCAAAGTTTATTATAATGTAACTGGTTTTTAATTAAAAAACTGTTACATATGTGTTTTTAAAAAGGGAAAGATTTCCCAACTCACTTAAGTCTTCATCTCATTTTTTAATATTGTCTTTTCTAGAAAAATACCTTTTGTGACAAACTTACCTTACAGGTTCAATGGTGGC
Organism: Glaucomys volans; assembly: GCA_020662805.1. Lineage (NCBI taxonomy): Eukaryota > Metazoa > Chordata > Mammalia > Rodentia > Sciuridae > Glaucomys > Glaucomys volans. The sequence continues at coordinate 201,560 of JAJEJO010003679.1, forward strand.
TGATTTTTTAAAATACATGTTTTCTGAGATGATTCTTTTATTCGCACAAATTTGGAGAGGGGAACAAAACTTAGATGAACTTTTTCATTCTTTTTGTGCTTCTCAGACAGTTAAGGCACATAAATAAACATATTAAAATAGATTTTTAGTCTGGGCACATTAATATATTTGTAGACCCAACAATGATATAATAATGATATTTAAGGACAATTACATGACATGATGATATTTCTCTAAGGTCATATTCTCTAATGTCTGAAAACATGAAGCAATTCTCCCACAACCAAAAAAAATATATATATATATTTATCGGCATACTATATTATTAACTGAACTGAAACCCTTTGAATGAAATCAGTATTTTAACTGTCTAATTCTAAAAATTCAATCATGCCCTCATTTTAAAATATTATCTTTTCTTAAAAAGGCTCGAAATTTGGGATCAAAGTAATAATGTCTTAATTGACAGTAAGTAGTAATAGCCGTAGTGGTAATGACAGCATTAATAAATAGCAAATGCTTATGCAATGCTCGAAGATTTATGAGATTTTTAAGTATATTATTTCATTTAAGTACTTTAAAATGCATTTGAGGGTCCATAATCCCTGCAGTTCTGTCAGTATTTCTAATACCGTGAAGTCCTTGGTATATCTTCCTTTGAGTAAGAAAACAAGCAAAACCTATTGTAGCTCATAAGGTAAACCACAGGACTCCATGAGTAATTATTAAGAACTGGATGACTGATGCTCAAAAATCAGTATGGCTGAATAACAGTAAACAACTAAGCAGGCATATCCCATGAACAGGTGACATGTGTGCTACAGTAAAATTATTACACTGCTGTCCTATTGACTAGGAATTTTTCAAGTGCACACTTTGCCTGCTAAAGTAGAAAGTTAATGCTTTGTTCTCAAGACCTTAAGTTATCACAATCAAAAATTATTATGACAGGTAGTGACCTATCAATTTCCTAAAGAAAGGGAAATATCCATCCATCCATCCATCAATCTCTACCTATCATCTCAAAGAAACATGAAAAGCCAAATACAGTATATATTTCCACAAAAGGGTATATGTTCCCTGATTTTGGGGTTTGTAACAACTTCCAGTGTTACAGAGCTCTTCTGTAAGAGAACATCTTGTTCTATTGTGTCCAGGAAAAACTGGTTATGAGCATTGATGGATGTGCTGTTTATATAAGTTTACTGAGAAAAAAAAAGATAAGAAAGAAAAAAAGGAGAAAAACAAGAATAAGGAGACTTGCCTTTTGTAAAACTTTGACTAATTTGACTTCCTAGGGTTTTAATTCAGACCTGAATTTTGTTACCATGGTAACTAAAATAAAGAGCTGCATCAATTGAGCAATATTCTATAAAGAAAACAGGGCTAGGCAGAGTCTTTAAACATTAAAAAGGGAAAACAACTTAATTCTTAAGAAAGATATTCTCAGGTGCTTATTTAAAATGTACTATAATGGAAGAGGGAAGTTAGTTCACGGTATAATATAATAAAAATAATTTTATTTTTAATCACAAAGCTCCTGTATTTTTTTAGTTGATCGAACCTTTTTTTTCTAATTATTTAATTTTTATACAATTTGATTTACTTGTCTTGGATAATTATTTCATTTAATTTGTTAATTAATTCCAGAAACAGAGGAAAAATTATAGTCTAATGATTATGGTTCCCTGCTTTGAAAATGGCCAACCAATCATATGTGCATAAGAAGACTTTCCTTTGAAAGTTCTTCCTCCCTGTAATGCTATTTCAAAATGTAGTTGAGAATGAGAGTATTCTATTACATTAAATCAGTTCCAATGAGCAGGGAGGAATTGCTAGGGAACATTGACAATGTTCTCAGAACTCTGTAGAAACAGGCCAGCCAAATGTTCAAGAGAGTTGATAACTTTGCTAAGTGTCATATTCTAAAGCACGTCAGGAAACAAAGACTTTGGTCAGATGTTGCAGGCAACCTGGTTCCACACAGCACACATCCTGCCAGTTAAGGGGTAAGGAGCAAATGTTAGTGTCAGCTGAGAACAGTAGACCCACACTCTAGCACCCATGTAGAGGAGCAATCAGAGGAGAGTGATATAGTATGTATGGGAGAAGTAGAAGTCATAAGAGGAAAGTGTTCCTTCCTCTAACCTAGAAATCATCCTTGTACCAAACACACTAAGCCAGTGTTGATTTTAAGATCTATTTCTTGTTTTCATTATCTATGTTAATCAGCTTTCCATCATTGTGAACAAAAAGCTTGACAAGAACTACTTAGAGGATGAAAAGTTTACCTTGGCTCAGTTTCAGAGTTTCATTCCATGGTGGTCCAACTGCATTGCTCTTATACCAAGGTGAGGCAGAACATCATGGTGGAAGGACTTGGTAGAGGAGCACTACTCAACTTAGAACAGCCAGGAAGCACACAGGGAGCAAGGGGAAGGGGCCACACAAGGAAGATGAACTCTTCCAGGGCATGCATAAGGGATCCACCTCATCATGCCCCACCTGCCTAAGATTACCACCCAGTTAGTCCATTCAAACCAGAATGGTCTGAGTAGGCTATAGTTCTCACAATCAACTCATTTCCCCTTGAAATATACCTGCATTAAGACAGGGGCTTTGGGGAGACACCTCATATCCAAACCTTAACATTATACTTGAAATTAACAATATTTTAGGTAATAATTTTATATTCTATTAATTTTAGCTATTATATAAAAATACACTTTTTGATGTATTATATTATTATTGTGTTGTCTGCTTTGATCAGTGCTTCCAAGTACCTGGTAAATTAGAAGAGCTGACCCTGCAGGCCATTTTGTATTCTCTACATTCACAATCCTATATTGATAAATAATATTTATATTTCTCCTTTTGTAATCTGTATGATATCGTTTCTTACCTTTTAACTTATTGAAGTTTTATTTGCTGTTATTGTTGTTTTATTTTGTTTCTTGATTTTCCTGTTCTTTTGTTTATCTGTGTTTACTTCTGGTCAATTTAGCCCAACCTTTCAGTTTATGCCCTCTTTCTTTAGTTTGCCCTAACCCACTTAATTACATATTTTATAGTTTTAGACACCTTTTTTTAGTTGTTTTCCTTTTTTCACTTTTTATACTGGTCTTCAATTGTCTTGACATTTATTTTGTTAAGTAGCATTAGCTGCCTGTAGTTTCTGTTAGTATTTTTGCTCATCCTCTTGGGTGTCTGATTGTCTTTGGTTGCATGACATTACAAAATATTGTAAGAAATATTCTGAAGTCAAAATAGTACTCAATTTCTGCTTTTTTATGGAGTTGAAGAAATTTAAGTATCATTCCAGTCCAGTTTCTGAAATGGTGCTATATAGATAACAAAGGTTAGTGGTATTCCTACTGTAGATCTGGGTGATTAATTTGGCATTAACCTTACGCTAGGCAGAGTTTTTAGAGTTCCAAGTTTTGATTTAATACATTTTACTTACATTTTAGTCTCCTACTCCACACGAAAGAAAGTATCAAAGCTTTTTAGCAATCTTACCTGCTAATGTCAATGCTTTCAAGCAAAAATGACCCACATACTATGCAAATCATTTCACTTTTGTTTGTATACCAAAATGTATGTCTTATATTTATGCACTTAAAAAATATCTCAATACCTAAGTCACAATTCTGATTTCATGCCCTCTCTCCAGTCTTGGCCAGTTAATTTTCATTATCCTGTTGGATCATTTGTGCATTTATGGAGGTTTTCTAAAGCATATTTGACAAGACTCTACTGGTGTTTTTCATTCAGTGAGAGGGTTGTTCAGAATAGCATAGTGTTATTAGAAGCAAAAGTCTTGTTACTTGTTTTTAAGTTCTCAAAAGCTTCCATAACATTATCATTGTCATCAACATGATTATCATTATTATTTATAATTGATGAGTACTTTCCAGTTTACTTGTACACCATCACTTTCATCTATTATTTCTTCAGTATTTTTCAATGAAATTCAATGTTTTCATTCCTTTAAATGAAAACCCATGAGTGATAAATTTTATCAGTCTTCACTTAAAAATATTAAATTGCACACTGGAAGCTGAAATGCAGTTTACCTGAATAAAAAGATTGACATCTATTTTCTCACAATGCTTTGAATTTTGAAATGCATTTCCATTGTCTTATGGCTTCTTTTCCTGCTGATGACATGTCTGCTTCCAGCCTAGATTTATTGGTTCTTCACACATTAATTTTCATTCTATTTGCTTTCATGATATTCTCTTTAAGTGTTTTGCATATTTTGTATAATACAGCTGATCATGGATTTAACTTTATGTGCTGTTTCCAGAAGCAAGTGTAACTTTATCAGCCTTGAATACCCATGCCTTTCTTCCATTATTGAAATTCCCAACAATTGCTTCATTAAATAGTTTAAGTATATTCTCTTCTGGAATTTTTATTAATAGTATCAATGAAATTTTCATTCTCCTTTCCATTTTTAAACTCCCCTCCTAATTTCTTCTGTTTTTAAAAAAATTTAAGAATATATTTGGGACCAGGGATTGAACCCAGAGGTGCTTAACAACTCAGCAAACTCCTAGCCCTTTTTATTTTTTATTTTGAGATAAGGTCTAACTTGCTTAGAGCCTTGATATGTACATAATTTATAATATTTCCATTTGTGATGTAAATTCTTTGGTTAATTTTTTTATGCTGAATCACTCTTGAGATTGTATTTGGCAATAGCATTTTAACAATCTTATTGTAGACTCATATCCATTAGTAATTGTTATCACTCCTTTCTCCAGCATTAATTCATTAACATGCATATTTATTTATTTTTCAACGGAAACTTGTTTTGTGTCAGGAACTCATGTCTCCCAGGCACAGGGCATAGAGTAGAACAACAACAAAAATGCCTGAAATGTTGCTTTTGTAGGGGTGCAGGAAAGAAGAGAACAAACAAAAATTGTGCTTGCCCTGACACTTCTTCAAGTGTTTCATTGGTCCTGGATAAGATTTTTGGCTGAGTATTTGTCTTCATATATTTTATTCTTGATGATAGTTTAAATTTTGATCTCATACTTAAACATGGTGTGAGATTTCTATAAATGTATGTGTCATTCAGACTTTGCTCAAGTAATTTTGAAAATGAAGTATTTCAACTATACAAAGAAAATCATTAGTTATGGATTTAATTTTTAATATTCCCAAAGGCCCCTATGCTAAAGGCTTGGTTACCAGCCTTTGGCACGATTGGAATGTGGTGGATCCTTTAAGAGGTGGAGCCTTATGGAAGGAAGCTAGGTCATTAGGGGTGTGGCCTTGAGGAGATACTGGGATTCTGGCCCTTTCTTCTCTTTTTGCTTTCTTACCACCATAAGTTAAGCAGATTTGCTCTATCACATGCTGCCTGCTGTAATGTGCTGACTTACCTGAGGCCCCAAAATAACGGTCAAGAGAACATCGACTAAAACCTCTGAAGCTGTGAGCCAGAATAACTCTTTCCTCTTAATAAATTAATTATTTCACATATTCTCATCACAGTAATGGAAAGGTAACATACCAATATAGATACCTAATTATACAAATGCTTTTTATATCTTCTGTGAAACTTATCATCTTTTACAATTTTTATTTTAATTAGCACAATAACTATGTATTTATGGGGTGTGGTATAATAATTCAATACATGCATGCAATGTTGAAGGATCGAATCAGGGTACTTTTCATTTTCTTCTTCTTAACCATTTATTATTTCTTTATGTTTAAAGCCTCTAAACACCTTTATTCTAGTTCTTTATAAAATACACAAGTTGATGTAAAATAGTCACCATACAGTGCTGTATTTACTCTGAATCAACTTTGTTCCCTAAAGCAGCATTACATAAGGATTCTTTATGATGCTTAAAAATATTTGAAGGCATATTAATTTTTCCCCTAGTATTTTTCTTTTTAAGATTGAAATTCCTATTTACCTTGAGTTATTTCTTCAACAATCTTGTCTTGAATGCTTGACGATTCATTGCTAAGCTCAGGTTTCAATACTCAGAACTGGAATCAGGAGTCTAGAGCTAATATAAATTAAACAAAATGCTGTAGAACTGATTTATTTTGGGATATTGAGCTTTCATTTGCTTTTTTAAATATTAAAATGTAAAAACAAATGACTGTAAGAGTTTTACTATTTTTTGCAGCAGCTACCTTCAACTTTTGACTGAGAATATCTTTGACCAAAATATCTGTTAATGTTTCTTTAACATAACCTTGCGTTGACTTTATTTGAAACTGTGTTTCTACAAATAATTATTTTTATTCAAATGTAACATTTCACATTCACCTCTCCAGATTTTATCTTATCTTTGGAGTTGTTATCCCTTTATCAGACTCTCAAAATGCAAGACAATTTGCATCATTATTTTCCCTACCAACATTTAACCTAACTCTTACCCTAAATTTTACATCCTCTTCTATATTTTTCAAGTCTTTATTCACAATATGGACATAGCAGCTATATTTTATACCAATAAAAAAGTCATTTTTTTTCCAGTGGTTACTAGTTTTACAGGAAAAACCTTCATTAATATTTTACTACCCATAATATTTTTCAAACCATATTTTCACATCCAGGTCATGAGTAAATCATGAGATATATTCCCAAATATTTTCATAAAATACATGTAAGATTGCAAATTCTCCCAAATCATCTTGAATAAAAGAATTTCAAACATATTTTTATATTTCATTTTTATATATTTTAAAAAGCTCACATGAGCAACTGGTTTCAAAATGTATGCCAAATAATTTTTCATGAATAAAATTAAGTACTTTTGTTGCCATACTGATTTCTGAAATCAAAGTTGCTAATCCAATCATTCAATAATTTATATTTTTGGAACATTTTTATTAAAGCACATACAATGTAGCATACTCAGTAACTTGCACTTCATCTCCCTTTTTTCATAGTGGTCTCCCAAAATGGAAGGATATTTTTTGGGAGGCAGGTTTCATCATTTTGTTCTTGCTCTTAGTGTCACAACTGGAACATAATAGAAAACAAACGTTTAATTATTTGTCTTTTTATATGAGGAATTCCAGGACATTTTGTGATCACATAAGCCAATCAGAAGTTTTGTAACTTATACCTTGTGACCTCCATAAAATTAAGAAATCTACCTCTAATTACCTAACCTGTAATTTTCTAATATCCTCCTCTTATATCACTAGTTAAAGCCTACCGGCTAGGTTTCAAAATACTTTCTGATAAATGTTCAAAACCAAGGCACACAGTATGAGTAGAATCAAAGAACTAACAAAATTTTATTGCACTATTTGTAAGTAAGGAGACACTAATGATCTCATGTTAATGCTTAAGATATTGTATGTGTTGATCAGATCATGCATGATATTATTTTGTTTTAGCCATTTACTTTATTTGTAATCTTTTCTATCATCACTTGATTTTTGTCTTCAACCGTTTTGGATATTAAATGCTAATCTACTTTTAAAATTTTTCCTCAACATCTATTTTTAACACTGATAATAATTTATAACACTTATTCTATTTCTTTTAAGTTGACAGATCATTCTTTCATTCACCATCCAGATTTGAAGGAGGTCTTTTTCTGTTTGACCTCTTTACATTTATTTCAACTCTCCCAAACAGGGCACTGGAAGTTCCTTGTTAACACTTCTTGCCTTTATCAAGCCAAATAAAATGTATTGACATTAATAGAATTTTAGGGTGATCCTAATACATCATGGGCTTTAATGTTTCCCGAACTATGTCTAGACCTTTATTTTGAGATAATCAAACAGGAGACCCTGTCCATATAGGGAGCATAATTCTGTCTCTCTGAATGTTAGTCTGGTACTCGCTTTTTCTTTTGTCCTGTCATTTCAAATTAATAAATAGAAGTTAAACTACTTCTTCTCCCCAAAATCAATTCTTGTCTTTGTTCTTCTGTTTCATATGATCATCCAGCATTTATAGTATCCGTGGTTACATTTTATAAGCAATATGCTCTCTGTGTATTTTTATGTGACAGCATTTTGAGAAATATCATCTCTCTGATTCCTTAACAAATGTTTCCTTGAATAGCTCAAATGTTCAGTGATAAAGATGTAACATAATTGTATAATTAGATGAAAATAATGTTTGCATCTATAATATCCTTTAGATTCAAGCACATTTTTATGAAAAATAAGTATGTTAAACCAAACTAACAGAAAAAAAACACCAATCATTTTTAAAACCATTCAAATGACTGAATTGTGGATAAAGAAAAACTATTGTTCTCATACATAAAGATGGAAAGTTCTATAAGTCAAATGTTTGAGATTGCTTTGCATGAAATGTGTCTGTTTTAAAGGGTTCATCCTAACTGCCCAGCTTTACCCCACAGTGTAGGTAAATGTTTGTTTTGTGTTAATTAAGAAGTCATTTAAACATCTGTCTTTATTTTATGGACTGCCTCTAAAGTGTAAAATGTGTTTTTCTCATGAGAGCACTTTATGTTCCCAATTGGCAATTTTAAAATAAAGTGTCTCTTTTTCAGATATAAAGTCTAATGTTCAAAGGTTTTGCCATCTGTTCTAGTAGTTGCACTTGTGAGTTAGTTGTTTGATTAGGAACAACAAATGTATAGAAAGTGCATCTTCACTCTAGGGAAAGAAAACTACAAATACTATATTTTTTTAAGACTCGGTTTACAAATATCTTATTTCGAGAGAGTGTTTTTCAGGATTAGTTAGCTCTCTTAAGACAGAAAGAAGTCACTAAATTTGCATATCATTCAGAAAAATAAAAGCTCAATTCAATTTTTAATAAATCAATGCTACTGACCACTTCTATTTAATAGTTATAAAACCAAAAATAGATACTGTAGTTGTTTATGATGCCTCTAAAAGTAAGTTATATCTAATGAGATATGAACCAACTCTTTTGAGATATAAACCAAATTTGGTCAGATTTAGTTTCCAAGAGCTCAGTAAATATTATTTAATCCAAAATTTGTTAGAGTAGTTATCGATCGTTTTTAATATTCATCCGTGAATCACATGTTTAGATATTTGAACAAATATTGATTTTAAAAAATTGGAAACACTTACATTTTGCCTTAAAAATTGTGAGAGTAAATGCCTAATTTAGACCTTTTCCTTCTATCAAGACCAGAAAACCAACTCCTAAGGGGAATATTCTGGAATCTGTATTAATTCTGGAAATTCTTGACATATTCTGATTATTCTGGAGATAAAGGTTATCCCGGAACTCTATCTTTAATGAGTACTCCATTGATATTTCAGACATGACTACTATAAATATAAATAATTTCCATTACTCAAAAATAAATCATTTTCCTTATTTCATGAGAGCTTTAATCTGGAGGTAGGGTAAAGCAGATGTATCTCATAAAATTAGAGATTTTTTTTTGAAGTAGCAGTCGTGTTTAGGAATCATCTCTGGATCTGAGATGATTTTTGTATTTATCCTGAAATTCATATCTAGTAGTTGCTTCAGGATTCTTGATCCTGTTAAAGCCTTCATCATTTATTACCAATCAATGGAGGCTACTAGAAATCCTTAGAACACTAAGTAGTTCTTCCATTCACAGCAGTATTTCCTCTTGGTATTATGTACCCAGCCCTAAAAGCAGAAATTTTAAGTAGCTACAATGTAGTATAATTTTGTTAAGGTGTAGTTCAGAATGCTGATGGAAGCAGACCTGATTAAACTTTCCATATACAGTACACATTTCTAAAATATACAGAGTCCAAGAAGTCAATGCCAAGACATAGTCCGATTTTTATAACCAATAAAATTTTTATGAAAATATTGGACAGTTTTTACACTGGGCTTTCAAATTTAAATAATGGTTTGAAAAAAACATCAGAAAAGAATGAGAGTGACCCACCCAGAAAAAGTGGGAAAAAACAGAAAAACAACAAAAAATTAAGAATATATTAAGAAAACGTAATTAATCAAAATACTGGTTTCTGTCAATCATGGGAAATGAGTTGGAAATGCAGGGTAAAAGAATATCTTAAATGATAGAATTGTGATATTTTTAATTAAAGTCCACTGCAAAGTTTTGAAAGGCTGAAGAGCAAGATTAAAAGTATATTTTTATGAAGATTAATCAATTTATTGTCTTCTTTAACAATGTGCAATGTAGGTTTTTAATAAATCTGTCTTTTAGTTTAATATACAATTACTTGAAGGGGAAATGCTCAAAATGGTCAAACCTATTAGAATTTGATTACAATAATTGTTATAAAGATAGAGATGGACATACAAGATCAAAGGTAAATTAAAATGTAAAGTTGTGGGTCTGAATAAATGCATCAAAAATAGAGAGCAAGGTTTTAAGACATACACACAGTGGAATCAGTATGAGGAAACTTGCCTGAATCTACTTGTAGCTTTCTCACTTCGACCCAGCATACCCAAGGAAAAATACTCAATCTTTTATCTGTCCTATATAAGGTTGATTTACTATCATTTCTGTTTCTCATTTCACACAGTTTTATAACAGAAAAAATTATGTGTCTATACCTAGGCATGGATGCATATATCCTTTGCAAACTGAGAAAGTTCCACAGCAATATAGTATAACTAATTAATATAATAATAATAATGAAATAAAAATATGGTAAAAGTTTACCAAGGACTTAAGATGCATTGGGCATGTTGCCACTGACCATATATACCATGTCAAAATTTTGTATGTATATATCATACAATGTATATCATCATAAAATGAATATTTCCCTGTGTATAAGATGGAAACTTATGCATCTCTAATTAATAATAGATAGTATTCACTGCTTTTTTATTTATGACATCTAATCTGTCCAAAAATGTGCAATGAACTATGCACATTATATTTCCCCAAAATTCATATACTGAAACCTAACCCAGTGTGTTGGTATTTGCAAGTAGGGCCTTCAGGAAGCAATTATGCCATGAGGATGGGTCCATCATAAATGAGATTAGTGCCCTCCTGAGAGTCCAGAGAACTACTTATCTCTCTTTCTGTCATGTGAGGATATAAGAAGTCCACTCTGCAACACAGAAGTCCCCTCATCAAAATAGCCATGTTGGCACGATCTCTGACTTAACAGCATCCAGAACTCTGAGAAATAAATATTTTCTTTTCATTTTTGCTACTAGTGTGTGGCAATTTGTTATAGCATTCTGAATGACTACAAAAGAAAGAATCTCATGGAAAAATCTCCAAAGATATTATTATGAGATTTTAGGACATATATTTGAAATTTTTACTTGCAATCAAATATAAATTATACATTAATGTATTATTATTATATGTTAAAATGACAAGTCTATGCTCAAATGTATCTGTTGATTTCCTCTGCTAAAAGGTTTCAACAAGAAATTTATGCCTGATTTAGGTAGGCCTTATCTAGCATAGTAAAATTTAGTTGCTCAGAGACCCAGCATAAACTGTTAGGAATTATGTTAATGGTGTGGACATGGCAGAATAACACGTTCTTTCCTCCCTTCAATTTTGCCTCTCAAGTAGGGAAGGGTCCTCCTGATTCCTGAGACAATCTTTATACACTAATGTCACCTCAAGCACAAACATTCAGGGGATCTAATGATGAAACATACTCTCTATATTCCCTAAATTATCAATTTTATCTTCCTGAATATTTTTATCTATTTCTAGCTCCCTGTAGTGTCTTCCCTCTGGTTCATTCCATTCCTGTTTCTGTGATTTTGGGTTATATACTCAAGACTTAACAATCTCTTTTGTTTGTTGTTTGAGATTTGTTAAAATGTTTATGAAAAATTGAATATGGTTGTTTACATCAGAATAATCATCATTGCTTAAAGTATTTGAAAACAACAGCATGAGAAACTTTTTCAAATGAGTGGAAATCAAATTAGTAAATGAATAAGTGGAAACTCAAATCATATGAATTATAAGAAATATTATGTAAGCATAATTTTGCCAAGTTTTCATTTTACTCTTTCAATAACTAAAAGACCAAAAACTTGGTTCAATATCAAATAATTAAAATGCAATAAAGAAGATGTGTGAATTCATGTATTATACTAATTTTGTAAAGAGCATTAAAGCATAGTAAGTATTACAGAGCATGGGTCTTTGCCACAACTGTTCAACTCTGCTCTTGTAACCTTAAGGAATTCTTAGTATAAAAATAGATGTGACTATATGTTAGTATAACTTTATTTAAAAAGAAAAACAAACAATGGGCCAGATTTGTCCATATGGCCATGATTTCCTGTTACAATAAAGCATGGATATGGTTATAAGGAACTATAACCATGAGTATTATACAGAGCTCCAATAACATAAGAAATGTGGTAGCTGAGCTAAAAATATAAAAATAACTTATTGCCTATTATTTAATTTGAGCGGCTAAATCAATATTTTACAGTATCAAGATAGTAATCAGAATTTGGGGTAGTACAAGTAACCATAAATCTTAGCACAATTGTGGAGGAAAAGGTACACTCAAACCTTATCAGTGGGACTGCAAATTGGTGCAACCGCTCTGGAAAGCAGTATGGAGATTCCTCAGAAAACTTGGAGTGGAACCCCCTTTTGACCCAGTTATCCCACTCCTTGGCCTATACCCAGAGGACTTAAAATCAGCATAGTACAGTGACACAGCCACATCAATGATTACAACAGCTCGGTTCATAATAGCTAAACTATGGAACCAATTTAGATGTCCTTCAAATAAATGGATAAAGAAAATATAGTATATATACACAATGGAGTGTTACTTAGCCATAAAGAAGAATGACTTTATGACATTTGGCAGCAAATGGATGGATCTGGAGACAATCATGATAAATGAAATAAGCCAGTCCCAAAAGGCTAAGATTGAATGTTTTCTCTGATATGTGGAAACCAACCCATAATAAGGTGATGGGAGGCAGGGAATAGAGGTTTAGTAGATTAGACAATGGGGAATGGAGGGAAGGGCGGGGAGACAGGAAAAGGAAAGACAGTGGAATGAATCTGTCATAATTTTCTCATTTACATAAATGAGAACAACAGTGAATCCCACCATCATGTACATCCATAAGAATAGGATCCTAACTAAAATAAGATATAATCCATGCTTGTATAATTATATCAAAATGGATTCTGCTGTCATGTGTAACTAAAATATAAAATTAAAAAAACAAATATTTGTTTTATAATTGAATAATTATCTGATTATTCATAATATCAACTAATTTTTATAGTACTTTATTTTAAAAATCAGTTTGTAGGCATATATAGCTACATGTATCCATACACACATATTTACAAGCACATGCTAAAATCTAGAGTTCTAATTCTGAGCCATCTTTTTCGTTATAATCTAATATTTCATTCCCCCTATTTTTAGATTTGGAAAATGACACATCCCCAAAATAGTGAGACCAGGGAAAAGGGGAGTGGGTAAGAAAGCCATACATTGAGAGCATTGATACTTTCCCAAAACATTCTTTCCCCATGGTAAAACAAACCCTGGGGAGGAGGTGTAGGTCAAACCTAGAAAGGCAGTCTCTGAGTAGAGACCAAAGCATTAATCTCTCCCTAAACAAATCCTTTCCAGATACCAACCATTGACCCCAGGCCCTCCATCTTGTCCAGTAAGATAAATTCCAGAGACTGACTGCCAACCCCAGGCTCTCTCCTATTTTCCCCAGTGAAACAGATCCCAGATTCCTGAGTTCCCAAGCTAATAGGCTCATTAATTAAGTCACTTCTCAGTATAACCTACATAAGCCCAGTCCCCTCCTTTGTACAGTGGCTCATTTTCCACCAAGAGAGTGGGTCCATTGGAGATGTAATTCTGCTCCTGAATGAAAAGGTGAGATGATCTGTGAAGTTCATGTTGGATCTGGTGCTTTGGTGCAAACACCCATAGCACCTCCTTATCTATTACTTAATGTTAAAATGTCGGTGTTCTTTCCCCTAGACAATTTTTATCTTCCTAATTTTCTTATTCACATTCATTATAGCGATTATTTTCCCACTTTCTAAAGAACTATTTCTTTCCACTGACCAGTTTTGGTCAACTGTGTAATCATTCATAAAATGTCAAATATTATTCCAGCTCCCAAATGAACCTATCCATGTACGACAGGAGACCTTTGTTTTTGATCTCATTGGTTCTTTTTGTAAACACTTGTGTTGAGGTTGTTTTAGCTTTTTTGCTGCTGTGACCAAAAGACCTGATGAGAAAAATTTTAGAGGAGAAAAAGTTTAAGACTCACAGTTTCAGACATCCTGGTCCATAGACAGGTGGCTCCATTCCTTGGGGTCTGAGGCAGGGGAGGAAGAACATCATGGTGGAAGAGTGTGGTGGAGGAAAGCGGTTCAAGACATCTCACCAGAAAGCAGAGAGAGAGCTCCATGCAATAAAGACAATGAGAAGGGAATTAATAAATCTAATGTGGTAAATACAGAAGGTTTCTCAGCAAGTAGTGGATGCCATTATTGTAATCTAAGCATAATTAGTGTTAGAAAAAGGCAATTGAAATGCTTCTATTCCAAAAAATGAAAATTTCATTGTGAAGTGTGAAAACTATTTTATTGAGATTTTTTCTTTAAACTACAATTATCTAAGTGAAAATTTTACCTGATAGTTAATTAATTTTTAATTGTTGAAATTATGAAAATGAGTCAAGTTTTAATGCATGTGAAGTGTGTATGGAACACTTTTCAACCAAATTTTACAATGGCATAAAGGTGATATATTTTAATTCATGTCTGACTTTGACAATGTGAGTGTGAAGAAGACTGTTTTTTTCTTTAATTTTTTTTTTTTTTTAGTTGTCGATGGACCTTTATTTATTTATATGTGGTGCTGAGAATCGAACCCAGTGCCTCACTCATACTAGGCAAGCACTCTGCCACTGAGCTATGACCCCAGCCCAAAGAAGAAGACTGTTGTTGAGACAGCAATACAGTCCAGCATTATTCCCGACTCCATTTTTAATCCTTTGATGTTGGTATTGTTTTTTTTGGAAGTGTTTAGCACCTGTTTGCTAATTCTTTTAAAGCCTTGCTTCAAAAATTGATTGGTTTAAATGGCCAGATGCGGTGGGGGAAGGGTGGCAAGAATGGAGGAAGGATAGATAGCATAGAGGGAAGGGGGGGGTAAAAATAATAACAGAATGTGTGACAGATACCATTGCCCTATGTACATGCATGAACGCACAGATGGTGTGACTCTACTTTGTGTACAGTGAAACAATAGCTGTACTCCATTTGTATTCAATGAATCAATAAGTAAATAAAAAAATAAGTAAATAAATAAATGGCCAGATGCTCATTTATAAAGGTTTTGCCTGCAACACAAACAGATAACACACAAAAAAGAAAGACAATGTATATGCCCCAAAGGCAAGCCCCCAAGAACTCACCTCCTCCAACTCACCCAATCTGCCTGCAGTTACCACTCAGTTAATCCCTACCAAGGATTAATTGGGTTAAGGCTTTCATAACCTGATCATTTAACCTCTGAAGATTCTTGCATTGTCTCACATGTGAGCTTTTCAGTGACACTATACATCTAAACCGTAACAGAAGTAAACATACCACAAATTACACATATTCAATTCAAAGATTTTCAGTAAATGTTTAGTGTTTTTCAATCATCAATACAATACAGATTCTGAGTGTTTCTATCTTGTCTTAAGTTCCCCATTCTCATTTACTCTTTAATTTTGGCTACTCTGGACATTTCATATCAACGGAGTCACACGATACATAGATTTTATGCCTGGCTTCTTTCAACTAGCACAGCACATGTGAGGTAATCCATGCTTCAGCATATCTCAGTAAGGCAAATTTGCTGATTATTATTGTTTTATATAGGTACAGTATGTTTTTCACTACTTGATGAAATTAGGATTAGTTCCCACTATCAGTGCTATTCTAAAAAATGTTACTATGAATATCCACATACAAATGTTAATGTATATTTTCATAACTTTGGGCTATATGCCTACAAGCAAAAAAAAAAAAAAAACAAACTTCGTTACTCTCATCTAGACAACTTATTGTTTTAACTCCTACATTAAGGTTATATTTATGTTTATGTTTCACTTCAAGTCTTTTTTTCTTTTTCTTTCTTTTTCCCTTTTTTTTTTGCATCAATATGG